>JAJOOO010000291.1:0-72478 GCA_029582685.1 Solanum piurae | reverse complement strand
TCTCTGTGGGATCGACCCCGACTCATAGTTGGGTAAATATATTGCATACGATCGTTTATATTTCTTTTCAAGAAGTATATTTGAACGTTATCATCTATGCTCTGATGAAAGATGTGCACATAAATATAGGCGCAACATTGAAATCTACCATGCGAAAGGCTAGAGTGCATCGAGGTCGAAGGTATGCTTTTGGGGGACTAATCACTAATTTGTGCAGGCGAGCTGGAGTACCAGAGAAAAGCGTGGACTACATGACACCTTTGTTCACCACAACCCTAGAGGTCACAAAGACAAAAGGGCCGGAAAATTTGCATGGACCCATTCTCACTACTGCTGAGTGCAACATAAGGAATGATCTGATCACGGCGTGCATGTTTGGACTGGAAATGTTGCGCCATAGAAATGGGTGTAGCGCTTCAACTCAGGAGCAGTTGGATGAAATTGCAATGAGGTACCCCCTGAATGAACATGTTGATGCATTGCTGGGACTTGGACCTGCATTTCTAGAGCCCGTATGGGATGATGTTCCAACTGATGAAGACAAGAGACGAACCATGTCAGATAGTGAATCTGATTCTGATGCAGATGAAGGTGACATGTTGGCTCTTGAGGGCACCAGCGGTGATGCCGATATGGATGAGTGATCAGAGAAGTACACCTGCCCTACTTTGCTTTCATTTTGATATTTGTCGCACTGGGGACAGCGCTGCATTTTTAATTGTGGGGTGGGAGTATTATATCTGTGTAAATATTTTTGTTTTTGCTATTTTGTTTTGGGTTCCTTGGAAGTTGTTTTCGGTTCTTTGGCCAAGGACAGTCCCGTTGAACTATATAAAAAAAGATTTTGTTTCTTAGGATTGATTCAGTGTCGTTGTTGAGTCAAGCTGCCCTATGATAGATGGATGACGACCATCTTAAGGGCAGTTTCCGTCATTGGGTCGGTATGGTTGGCATTTCGCTAAGGCTGCACAACTACTTTGAGTTAGACTGAAGGTTGAAAATAATGGATGACTTTGTGTTGAGACATTTAGGCTCTTTTATGTGACTCTAAAGGGTGTGTGCTTAAAATGAATTTGTGTCAGTGATTGGGAAGTAGTCGGTAGTGATCAATTCTGATTTGAATGTGTGCCATGTGTGTAAGAATGGTGTATTCCTTCCTACTAATTGAGGTCCAGAACTTGCCTGGTGTGTTTGCAAAGCGAAAACGAGGATAAGGAGTTGATGAAGTGATATAGGCATTTCTTTGATAGCCTTGTTTTCTTCGTTCATGTACCCACCTTGATGTATATCCTTAGTTAACCCCTTCGAGCCTTTAGCTTATTCTTTGGTAGCCAAGCATGAATCTAATTCCCGTTCCTTCTATGGCCTATAAATTTGATCCAAAAACTCCTAAGTGCTTTGTGTGAACAATAGTGAAGGAAACGAAAGAATGAGTGGGAAGCACCAGTATAAGTCTGGCTCGTTAATTTTTTTTGTTGATGAATTGAGAATAGAAATGGTGTGAAGAAATGAATGTTGAGTGCCTTACAACAAAGGGCCATGTGGTTTCAAGAAAAGGGGCATAAGAAGAAGGTTATTAGAAGAAGGTCCAAAAATGAAGTTTGTCTTGTATTAAAGCGCTTGGGAATGCAGTCACTATTTATATCCAAAAATAGTTCCTACCCATCCCCTAGCCTACATTACAGCCCTTAAAAGACCTAATTGATCTTGAACTTCCATATCTTTGAAAGTAGTGATGCAGTACACTAAGGCAAGCCTATGATTCGTTGGTTGTGGCATGTGAATTCTTTTGAGAGTGTGAGCAAAATTTTCTTCCCACACCTACTTGCGCTCCTATTGTGTGAATTTTTTATGTGTGAGTAAATCAGGGTGTTCACTTGTGGTGAGGGCACATGTTTAATGAGTCTGGTAACTGATATAACCGTGTATCCAAAAATTGTGCATGAGTTTGCTGTGCTCTAAGAGTCCATTCTCGAGGCTAAAAGTTTTTGTGCGAGTTGTCCAAATGAGTGATTTTTGTTGCCGTGCTGTTGTGAAGCTTTTGTAGTTGTTGTGGCCGAAGCTGGAATGCCTTTAGATAGAAGTATAGTAGAGTCAGCAGACGTTTGAAAGTGCGGAAGTGTTCGAGGACAAACAAAGCTTTAAGTGTTGGGTGGTGATCTTAGGCATATTTATGCTCCTAATAACCAATTTATCCCATATATATAGCTAAGTTTGAGAGAAAATTCCTAATCGGAACTGAAATTTTAGAGTCTATTGATTGTGTTTCCTATAACCAGTATGATTAGATATTTCAGGGTGAAAAGCAAAGTAAGAGGAGCTAAAAAGGGCACCATGCAAAAGGTTAGAGATTAGAAGCCGAAGTTGCTGAGGAGAATGGCCAAGAAGCTGGAAAAATACACTGTAAGGAGCAACTCAATATCGCTGAGCTGAAGCCATCATGTGGAAAACAATTTAGCTTAACAGAGAAGTGTGCAATGGCAGCGCGTCGCGGACTGGTTTGATCTGTTCGCAATATACAACAAGGGAACAGGTCCGCATCGCGGACCTGGGTGCCAGATTTTCACCACGTGTTTTATTTTTAGACTATAAATAGCCACCTGTGTTATTTTATTGTGATCCAGTTTTTGAAAAACAGGAGAACACAATTTGGGCGATTTTGCTGACATTATCTAGGGCTTTTCTTCTACTCCTTCATTTTGGTAAACAGTTCTATGATATTTGAACATTATTTGATGATGTTTTATAATTTATGAGTAGCTAAATTCCCTTATTCTAGGGTTGTAGCTACGATTAATGGTGTAATAATATTTATTTCTAGCATGAGATGGGTTTTCTTATGATTTATGCTTACATTCTTGTTTAACTATTTTAATGATTGATCAACATTAAAATAAACTCATTTTTCGCTCGTGAACTCGGAAGACGAATAGAGGGATATACCAAAGAATGTGAGAAGCATGTTCATTCTAGGGTAAAACTTAGAGTATTTCGTATATAGGATAGGCTTATACCTATATGCGGCATTTGTTTAATATATAAGAGGATAGCTTAATGCTCCGGCATTGGTTCATGTCTATCCCCGCTCTATGATTTAGTTAGGTTGTGAATGGTGGTAGGCGATTAGAGGTCTGGATATCATGATCGTAAAATTAACCTTGTGAATCAATAATAAGGTTAACCTGTCGATTGCTAGGATAAATTATTATTATGCTTGAAATTGGTATATGCTACAACCCTGGAATATTTTCCCAAATTGCGAAATTCCCTTGTTTGAAACTGTTTAATTGTAGTAATTAATATTTGAGATTGTTCAATTTAGTAGATACAATAAATTTAGTATTTGTTGATTTGAAGTCCTTTGGGTTTGATAATCCGGCTCGAAAGAATCGTCGTACTACTTGAATGACCACGTACATTTGCGTGTGCTTTTGGACGCAACAGTCACGAAAGTGAAGGGTATTAGTTAGGTGAGGTTTGCTTAAGCGAACCATCGGTCACGATTGCGATGTTCGCGAAAGCGAAGGTCTACACTTTCGCAGGGTTCGCTTTTGCAAACCCAAGGTGTCTCTGGTGACATCAGAGATGGGTTTATATTTGAAATTTTTTGAGGTTTAAGCCCCATTTTTCATTTTTGAGCTTGGAAAACCTTTGGGGGAATTTTAAAAGAGATTTCTCATGCAAAATCATTTGAGTAAGCTATTGTAACCCTAAAACTTCATTTTCCTTTGATTATTTATGGATTTTAACATCAAAATTTGAGATTTTAATTGGTAAATGACAAGGTTTTTTCAAGAACTCAAGTTCTTAACTAAAATGGAGATTGTGAACTGATTTTGATTCCTTTTTTGAAATGATTTTCACCAATTAGTTCCTAAATCCTTGAGTATTATTTTTAAGTGTTGATTGTCGGATTCAAACCTTATTTTTGGAATTGCGTTGTGAATTGATTGACCTATTTTTTAAAGAAATTGATATGAGTATTACTGTTTCTGGAAATTTATTGTGAATACCTAATTGTTATAGATTGTGTATTGTTTGACATTGATTTGAAGGGGAAGACTCAACTCTTGGTGTGATTAATTGATTGATTTAAGTCTAGTGATCTCCTAAACCTTGTTTTCTAGTAGAATTTGTGTATTTCCTTCGTTGTTTGTGTGTTGGGAATAATGGTTATGAGGTGAAGGGTTAATTATCCACTTGATAAATTATAATGATTAAAAAGGGTTGAAATGAAAAGGCTATGTAATGATCATGATGATGTGGAATTGCCTTGTTGTGACCCTTATTGATTGATTGATGAAATGCTTGATAGCATCAACGTGGACTTGAATTGCATGAATTGTTGTCTCCTTCATGTGGTGTGATATTACTTGTGTGCATTGATTGTTTGACACCATGATGAAACATGTGATGATTATGATGTCGATTTAATTTTCAGCAAGTGTTTATGATGTCGAGGTCATTTTCGGTAAATATTTATGATACCAAGGTCATTTATGGCTAGTGAATTGATATAAAACCGGTGAAAAATGGTTCCGGCTAGTGAATTGATATAAAGGCAATGAAAAATAGTTCCGGATAATGATTTGATATAAAGCCGATAGAAAATGGTTCCGACTAGTGATTTGATATAAAATGATGGGAAATGGTTCCGACTACTGATATTGTGTCGATGGAAAAATGATTTCGAAAGAGATTGATTATTGTGATTTGATGCATTTTGATGCTTATGTGTGACTTACTTGTTAATTTTGATTGACGCACTTGTTACGTGTGGTTCATCTACTTGACCTTGATGTTTACTAACTTGATTCGTTTGGTTGTTGAATTGTTACTATTGAACTGTGATTATTAAGCCATGTGAGTTGTGCATTGTAGAAGGTTGGGCTGATTTCTGTGTAGGTTGTAGTTTGAGGAGGTTCAGTTGGGATGAAAGGAGTATTCAATTTCTAACTAGATATCTTGTTTATTAGGTTGCTTTCAGGGTACCTTGTTGTTGGTACTCACTCCTTACTTCTACACTTGTGTAGGTTCCGAACCCGGGATTGCTCTTCTTCTCCTACTTTTCGAGGCTTATTGAAGGACTTGAGAGGTAGATGTTTGTCATCCTGGTGGACCCTCTTTTCCCTTTTGTTTATGCTTTGTTCTATTTGAGAAATAAAGGTTGAGACTTGTACTTATTTCTTAATTTCGCACTTTTGGTATTAGAGGCTTGTACACATGACAACCAAGTTTTGGGGTGTTAATAGAATGAATAAGTTTTCCGCTTTTATTTTGTTTTTGATTTATCTTTCCCCTTTTTATTTTGTTTTTGTTGGGTTGAGGTTGACTTGTCTTGATGGAAATAAATAAGTGCCATCACGTCTATTTATGGACCGTGACACTAAAATACCCTAGTATTGCTACATGCAAAAATTGGGGCATTATAACTACTAAATGTTGTCTGAATCTAAGTTTCTAACAAAGAACAACCCTTCAACTTTACTCCCCATTTTGGATCCTCTTTTAGCCCTATATTATGTAATTCTTACGTCTAGAATGTTATATGAGCATTTTAAACGTAAGGAAAGCCTTCATGCTTCAACAATTTCGCCAAATTAGAATCACATTTTCAAATATTCAAAAAATCAACCCAAACTCTATTCTACTCAACAAAATTCTAGCATGAGATAATCACTATGCGTAAATTAAAGTAAGAAGGGTAAGTAAATCATTATTACCTTAGTATTGACGTTCAAAATGGAGTGATCGGGAGAGAAAAAAGTGAGTTTTTGAAGTAAATAGGAGAGAATGGGCGAAAAATCCATTCCTCTCCCTTTTATTCTAGTTCTGAGTCCCGTTACGTCGTTATAGCGACGTAGCCACTATAGCGGTACTTCTATAGAGGAAATATTCTTGCTATAGTGGGGTCCAGATTGGTGGACGGAAAAAGTTTTTGTTGCTTCCTTCGTATAGTTTTCATAAATCGATGCTTAATAAGGCCTTAGTATACCTGGGTACTCGGAGGGGAGTAATTTTCTATGGTTCACATAGGGATTCAATTCTCTCTTGACAGTGTAAAAATTTGGCGGTAGAATTTTGCGACCGTCCTTCTTTCATCCTTCTTAAAATCACTCGGGGACGAATAATGAATTTATTGGTATCTATTGCAATGATCAATCTTGTCGTTATTCAAAGGGCATATAGTGTGGAACCTTTATAAAATTTGAATTACATTTCCAATTTAAGTTAGGATGACATGACGAAATTTTAATTTGATTTAGTTTGACGTCAGCCTTCCATAGCGGAAATTTTACCTTTACGGAGCTGCTACTATAGCAGTTGCATGGCTGCTATAGCGAGGTTGATGAGATCAGGCCTTATAAAATATAATTTCATTTATTTTATTTTCACTTTGAATTACAGGAAAATGTTGGAATAATAATTCAATGTTGGAGTAGAAATCGAAATTTATAAAATTTGATATTTATTTAACTCATGTCTAAATAATATAGGAAATTGATTTCTAGTTCTAATTAAATTAGATTTCCTTTCACATATTTGAGTTAATTTTAATGTGTTAAGGATATTTTTGATCTAATAGGTAGAAGGAGGGGAAAATTTGAATAATTTCTGATAGATTAAGGAGATTTTTTATTCAATAGATGGAAGGAGGGGAAAATTTTATCCAAGAGGAGGAAGGAGGACATTTTTGAAACATTTTTAATATTTTGAGGTCATTTTTTGAAACATTTCTAATACTTTAAAGCCATTTTTGAACCTTTTCCGTTTAATGTAACAAAACTATTTTTCAATCTAAATGGATAAGTATAGCCCTTATATATTCATTCTATGTTTTCTTTTCTTATTTTGTGACACTAAACCACCTTCTAAAAAATATTCTAGAATTAGATGTATTTACTTCTCTGAACCTATCAAATTCGTTAAATTGTATTTATACATATTTTGTATTTGAATTTGTAAAAATCGAATAATTCAAATTCAATTCTTTAAAAGGGGAATAAACAAAGCAATCTAATCCAACTCATGGATTAAAATGACTTAATTGGTTAGGAGCTTATCAAGAATCATAGGAACGTCAAAGTTAGAAAAATGATACACCTTTACAACTTCTTTTCTTGTATAAAAAACATGTGATGTCTTTCCATAACTTGCAATGCTCAACTCTATGCTATAAGCGCGCATATCTAATTCTTCAAAAGTTTGAGGCTTAATCCCTTGGAGGATATACACTATGCCCTAATGCATTTCATGAATACAAATTTCAACTACGAAAGTTTCAGAAAGTTGATCCTTGCAATCTGCGCTGAACATTCACCAATGATTGATGTAATTCACTACATGCTCATTCTTACTTTGTTTATACTTGTGAACTCCACCATGATTATTGCACGATGGGTGCTGAAAAATGATTAAGAAACTAATTTTTGAGTTGTCCCCAACTATCAATGGACTCATGTTCCAAGTTGATATACCAATTAAATACATTCCCCTTCAATGAAAGAAAAAAATTGTCTTACCAAAAAATCACCTTGTATTTCAGCATTGCTACAAGTTTCAATAAAGTAGGTGATATGTTGCCTCTAGTTTCCTTTGCCATCAAATTATTGTAGTTTAGGTGGTTGATAGTTCGTTGGCATGTGTAGATACTCAATTCGTTTGCTATAAGGTTTGGAGTAATATAATGAATTTTGTGGTGCTCCACCATATTGACCCCTAATAGTGTTTATTATCATGTCTTGCAGCTGTTGAATAGATAGAGTCGCAACTAAAGCAAATTCTTCCTCTTTTTGAAATTTAAACTTACCTCGTGACTCCTCAACATGCTTATTTAGCAGAACAAATCTAGGTAGACAAGTGGCGAAGTGACTCGATTCTCCGGGAGAGAAGAACTTTATTTTATTCATAAGTTGAGAGATTTGAAGACTTTTATCATCAACAGACTTCTTCAGGTCTTAATGATTTATTCCATCATTGCTAACTTCTCGTCCATTTCAGTTGCGTCAACCATCAAGGTGTTGACATTCGTTTGAGTTGGAGAGTCCGTTGAACCCCTAGATTCACCAGAGTTGAAGACAATATGAGAAAGTTCTTCAAACAACATAGATGCAAGGCTACCCCAGTGATCTTGGTTACATCGTCATCTGGATTTACTTTTTTTTTAATATCTCCTAAGAGGTAAGTATTCAGATCCATCCAAACCACTACTTTTGAATTTGCATGATGTGATGGGTCCAACATGATTGAGCTTAGAAAACATGGCAGTAGTAGAGTCCTAGCATGAAGCATCGTTGATTTTTTCGAAGTCCACTACAATAGTTGGATTTGTAGTTTTTTTTAATTTTCAGGTTGAAGAGATGAAGAGAAGAACTGATCCCACTAGGTGTGCCAAATTTTTTCGCAATAAATTTTTGTAGTGCTTAAAATTAACTTCAATCAAAATAAATTCTTAAAAAACTAATTTTATTGATGAATCTTCATGAGTAGAATATCGTTGTTCTCTTGATTTATTGATGAATCTTCATGAGTATAATTTTGTTATTCTCTTGATTCTTCTCTCCTAATATTTTTTATGATTCGAGGGCTGACAGTAGTGTATTTATCGAATGTAGGAAGATGTAGATCTCTGAAAACATCGGGCAACACTTTGTCGTCAAGTCGATCTCGAAAAAGAACTTTGTTGATAACACTTTCGAAGAGCTATGTAGTAGATGTTGTGGCTTTCTTCAATGCTTCCAAGATGTCCTAAAAAATATATGTAACCCTCATATTTATAGTTGTATAAGAGAGGCACCCCAAATATGGATGAACTCTTATACCTTCTTCTGATTTGTTCATGTAAGTCATCAAGCTTATTAAAAATACTATGTGATAAGGTAGCTTTTTAATTGATTGTTGAACTTTGACCAGGATTACCACATCATTTGAATACATGAGATCCTCTTGTTGGTCTTTAAACTTGACTGGGACGCCAAGTCACCATGATATGTGACATGAGCTTGGACCTTAAGATGAAATGGACTTTGAACTTGAAATTAATAAAATGAATTTATTTGTGAATGTCAAATTAAATATTCAACTCAAATGAATATAAAGTTGATCCAATTTTTGTATGAATTGAATCCAACAAAATTTATGTGTCTACACTAATAAACAATATTAACCCATAAAAATGGGTTGATATGTTGTTTTACTATGAAAACAAAATTCAATCTATTTTCAAAAAGGATATTTTCTTATTCGATATGTTAAATATAGTCATAATTAAGAAATAATATAATTTTATGAGATATTAAATAATTATAAAATAATAAAATAAAAGAAAATAATGACCCACCTTTTAGAGGCAGTGCAATCTATTTTAACATGCTCAAATTAACCAAATCCACCTATTTGACACTATTCACACAACTGGAAAATGTATAACCTTAGGTAAGAGTGACAATTTAAGCCCATATAAGTGATATGGGACTATTTTCCCATATTAAATTAAATGGATCACTCATATTTTCTTAAATCGATAACTATGAACTTCAACCTATTTAAACTCATATTAATATGGACAAAATGGATAAGCATAAGAATCCATATATACCCATATATATCACTCTCTTATCATAAAAATTCCTAATTGTACTACTTATTTTAAAAAATAAAATATAAAAAATTGGGTGCGGGGGTGTGGGCAAAAAAATTGGGTTGGGGTGGGGGATAAGGGGTAGGAGTTGCCATTTTTTTTTTCCAAAAAAAAAGTCTTTAATTTTTTTTTGTGGTGGGGGGTATTGGGGTGGGTGGGATGTTAAGGATTGAAGTATTAACAACTTAGCTTTGATTTAATATATTTTGGCTTTAGGAGATTAAAGTTACAATTATTTTCTCAAATCATATTTGGCTATATCCATATTTACCATATTTTATATGAATGAATTGTAATCAAATTCATTTTAACTCAATCCATATTCAATCCATCCATTTTCCACCCCTATGGTAAAAAATAGGAGAGATTGTCCTTGCAAGACATAGTTGAATGAAAATGAAGATTTGAAGTAGTTAAAAATAATTTGTCAGATGTGTGGGGATGGTTTTCATTCAAAGTTTGGCCGGCTTTTTCTTTAAAAAGTTGAGACAAGTCAATCAGTGAATATAAGAATCACATGTGGCACTGACTCACCTTCGACTACCTAATGTTATCCATTCAAGCGACTTAACTTTTTGCACCGAAAAACTCATTCACACTCACTATCAACATCTTTAATTTATTTATTTAATTTCAACAAACAGCTTATACTTATAAAATATGAGCAAAACAAACTTTATGTTTAGTTATTATACGTCATATACCTAATGGTTTGTAACATATACACCTGAAATAAAAGTAAGTTTTATCCCAATTTTATCTTAATTTATGTGACACATTTCGGATTAGAGATTCAAATCAGTCTATCTTCGATCGTAAGATTTTCATATATCTTTTGAATATTTTTGAATTGTCAATTATTGTGACTTATAGTACTTTTTACGTAGTTTACAAATATATAAATTTCATTTTTTTAAAAGATTGGAAATTTCATGAGCAAATTCTCCATCAAACTTAAATTGTTTAACTCTAAAAAACAAAATGTGTCACCTAAATTGAGGCAAAAGAAGTAACAATGTTTTCCTTCAACACACCCTATGCAAAAACTTTTCTCCAGAGAATTAGGACCTAGACTAAGCTAATAAGGCAATATGGAATACATTACAAGAAAACAATTAATGGTAGAAAAACAAGGAATCTTGTTAAACATAACTGAATTGAAATAAATTTGAGTGTTTGGTTGTCTGTTGATTGGATTATCCTCCCATCATTGTACAAAATTTGCTATTTATATAAAAAGAAGTCTCTCCTTAAAAATATTCAATCTCACTAAGGGGTTTGTTTAATAGGGTACATTAGGAAAAATAATCCATATATTATGAATGATATTATTTAGTACTATATTTTGTAGAAATATTATATATAATTAATGCATGTATTAATTATACACCCTACATGTTATTATAAGATGTATAACTAATATCTTCCATTTGGTGGTATTAATAATATATGAAATTTAATAGATAAAAATACCCCCTCAAATCATTTTAATCGTTTTGTTTATTTTATATTTTATATTTGTACTAGTAAATTTATTTCAATAAATTTGCATATAAATTTTATTATTTAGAGAGAATTGTTTATTGCTAAATAAATTCAATACAAATGAAATGTACAATGTTTAATCTATTTATTATTAATATAAAATATTATAATCCGACTAATATAATAATGTTGATCGTATGAATTTAAGACCAAGAAGCACCAACAAAATAATGAATTAACCTTAAATTAAAATAAGTATATAAGATGATAGTCCAATCATGAAAGATACCATAAATACAAGTTAAAGCAATGCATTATGATCAAGTTTCCGCCTGCTTTCAAAAGAAAAAATTGAGATGACAATTTTATATCAGTTAAGAAATTACTACACTCAAAAATCTAAAAATAAAAATTGTTCAAATCAGACCAAAAAGTTCAATTTTATATGATAAAATGCTCGTTTGCCATAAGATCTAATCACTATTCAAAATATTTAAAAAAATAAATACATCTTAGGTATAAAAATAGTTTAATTTCTTTACTATTTTTTATTTTTTATTTTTTATTTTATGATAAATAGTATTTTTGTATGATAAAAGTCCTAAGTTAATGATATTATTGATACAGAAAAAGTTCAATGACTTTTCTCTAAAAATTCTTATAGTTGTGTGATATTTTGAGATATTAACTCCAATTTATTAAGATGACAATTATTTACCCTAAAATAATTTAAGTGAGTGTAACGACCTGTTCCCGTCATTATAGAAAATCCAACGGGGAAATTTTTTGGACCGAAAAACTTTTTGGTAGTATCTGGAAATTTTCCAACCTAGTCTAGATTTGAACGAAATCGGAGTCAGTGAGGTCTAGAGAAATATGGTAACAAATGGAAGGTCTAATTGTGAATTTGATCATATGAGTAGGTAGCTAAGATGTTAAGGAATCCGTACGACTTTACGAAATTGAATTCGGGCGAGTAGAACTTCTGAAGATGATCTTAGCGTGAACGGGTATTTTTTGAGTGTCGTGGGATGAAAGTGTGTTGTGAAATGGGGGTTGGGAAGTTTTTATTTAGCTCTCTGTTCCTTGCAAGCCGCTATGGCGGGATTTGTGCCGCCAGGGCGGGGCCGCTGCAGCGGGGTGAGGACCGCTGTGGCAGGACAGACGCGACTTAAGTCGGAAATAAACCCCAAAATGCCATTATTATGCACTTTTCGACTTTGAGAGCTAAGGAACGACCCCATGTGTTTTCTTGACTGCTTTTCACCATTCTTGAGGCTAAAGGTAAGGTTTTCACTCCCCAAATCCCTTTTTCGATCCGTAGAACTCTTAGTTCCTTGGGTAATTATCGATGGGGGAGGGTTTTGATCCGGGATTTATGGTGGAAAAAACCCTAATCTGGGTATGGGGATCAAGGGTTCGACCTAGGGTTGATTTTATTGATCATAATTCGGGAATTTGGGTTTTTGTTTATTGATCCTCGCATTATTATGATTGTTTGTACACCAAGAGCAAGCGGAAATAATCCAGAAAGGGAAGAATCAAGTTTCTTAGTGGATTCAAGCTTTGTTTGAGGTAGGTGATGATTGTGATTTCATGTTTGTGTGATATATGTTTGTAATTGCTTCATTGTATTGCATGTATGTATGCGAATGTTGCATTATTGATCACACTAATCGTAAATGAGTACGAACGAATAACTATATGACATGAATTACCTCTTAGTTGCATGATTGTGAGAATGTACATTGTGATTGTGATTGTGGTATGTTGAATGGAGCGGGTGTTGATGAGTCCGAGATTTGGACTCATTTAGAGCTTAGTTTAAGTAGATTTAGTGTCCTCAAATGCTTATTTTGTGCTAATAACTGATGTTAAATCCTTGATTTTCAGGAATATGGATTGAGGAACAAAGCAAGGACACTAATAGGCAAAAAGGAACAAAACAGGCAAAAGAAATGAAGATGGGTGAGCTTGAGGATCGCCAAGAGCACTCGGCATGTCACCGAGTGGTACATCTGACCGCCTAAAGTTTCAGTGTGCCAAGCCCTGAGGGAAGAAACCAAGTCAGCAAAAGAAAATAGCAGTCGGCGGATCACCGAGTAGTTCCGCGATGCAGTGCTAGATCACCCAAAGTTACAAGACCTTGAGGATGCTGAATGCCAAGGCAGAAGGGAGATGGAAGTTACCGAAGGGCGGCTCGTCGAGTGGTTCCGCGAGCCCGACTTACTTCGCCAAATGACTCTTCACAGCTCATTTTTGGAGACTATAAATACATTTTTAACACTTAGTTTAGTATCTTTGATCTTTTTATCAAGTTTTTAGCATCTGGAGATAGTTTATTCTCTAGTTTTCCTAAGCTTTGAAGGATTGAAGAAATTCACTTTTGAGAAATTTGAAGTGGGTCTTTGTGATTCTTCAAATTGGAGCATTGTAGAGACGAAATTACTCTTACCTAGTTGATGGATAATCAATTTGGTAACTGTTTTACCTTTTTATAATGTCTAGCTAAAACCTCAATTCCTGGGGTGTGATCATGTGATTATGGGCTAATTTAGTTTATGGGTATTGATAATTGTTAGTTTAAATGCTATTTAGAAGTGAGTTTAATCATTAATTGTGGTTTAATTTAAGAATTGTAGTTGCAAATACAGTTCTATGTTTGTGTTCTTGGCTTGCGAGAGAGAGAGGTTTTAGAACTAAGATTATTGATTGATGGTTTGTGGGTATTGGGTTGACCTTCAGCTCGAGAGAGTGAGTCCTAAACCCAATCCCACACATTCAGCTCGAGAAAGTGAATGGACTAAGGTGTGGGCTGTTCTTATTTTGCATGCTTGTTGATGTTCGAGAGAAATCACTTGATTCAGGGTAAATTGTTCGAGAGAAAGTTTACCTCCCCTATAGCCTAGCTTACTCACTAATATATAGGTATTTACTAATAGTTGCAATTACCCATATCTCTATAATTGCCTATAATCGATCATATCCCAAGAACCCATCTCATTATTGTTAATTTTTATTGTTTGTGAATGATGTCTTTATTCGATAACTTTTATTTTCTATGATTGATTTGAACATGTTCATACTTCCCAAATGAATCTGAAACACGTACCGCTCCCTGTTGGATTCGACCCCAACTCATTTAGTTGGGTTATATACTGATTAACGATCGTTGATGCTTAGAATTGGATGAAGTGTCTTTGATAACATATTATTATTATAATCAGGTGTCATGTTCCGACAAACTAACTGGGATCGGATGTCACGTACCGACATGAATTTTTGAACGGGTGTCACGATCCAACACACTAACTTGGAATGGGTGCCACGATCTGGTAAACTAACTGTTTGGGTTTGGGTTCCGTGAGAGAACCAATGATTTGTTATGCGCGCGCTTATTGTTGAGATTGTGGAATTGTACATTGATCTTGAAATGAAATTGATATTGTATATGTTCGGTGTATGCATATTTCTGATGTTGTAATGACCTGCTTATGTTGCACTAATTGGGATAGCCGTGTGATCCTACCAGTACACTTTGGTTGTGTACTGATACTGCACTTGCTCTTTCTTTGTTGAGTACAGGGCATCTTCAAGCGGCTATTGACATACCGCGTTTAGAAGATCAGTGATTGTCGTCAAATTCAAGGGTGAGCCAGTTCTTCCGGGCTGCCTTGAGTTCTCCTTTTGTTTAGTCCATATTTTTGGACTTAGACTAGTTTATTAGATATTCCTAAGTTGAGTTTGGGTTGTACCCATTTCCTTAGACTTATGATCCTTGTTAGAGTTTTGGTACATTACCTTTCAGGTTCTAGGGAATTATTTGTTTTGTTAGTCGTTGTTAGATCTTTTGAGAGTTTATGGGAACTCTATTTTACTCTTGCATTTAAACCTGCTTTCGTATCTTTAAATGCTTAAGTTTTCATAAATTTGGTTAGTTGGGTTGTAGTAATGGTTCTCCCACCGGAGGGTTAGTATGGGTGCTAATCACGATGGTCTGGGTCATGACAAAGTTGGTATTAGAGCCCTTGGATCGTTGATCTCGATGTACCAAAAAAAGTGTAGTAAAGTCTTGCGGAACGGTACGGAGATGTCTGTACTTTTCTTCGAGAGACTATAGGAATTTAAGAAATCTCTCTATTTTCTCTTGTCTCCTTTCGTGCTAAACTTGGTTCCAATTGGTATCTGGTGATCCAAATTGGTATATAATCTTTTTCACTCTTCTATTCGCATATGGTTAACACTAGGTTCAACGGCGCCAGGCCCGTAGCTCTCGTTAATGCGCCAGCTGAGGAATCCACAATGAGAGGTTGTGGTCGAGGCAGGGGTAGATCAAGAGCAAGGGGCAGAGGCCGAGGAAGGTTAGAACCTACTAGGGATGGTGCTGATGTTGAGAATGCTCCCAGAAATGAGAATCCTCCTGCGCATCATGAAGAGATAGAGGAGAATGTAGAGGTTGAGAATGATGAGATGTTGGACAAAAGGAAGAGGTGCAGGCAGAGACTACATGTATTCCTCCTTTGGACCCAATGTTAGCTCAACATATTATGTCATTCTTGAAAGGATTGGTTGGTCCTGCTCCCTTTGTTCAAGCAACCCAAGCTCCTTCCAATCCCCCTATTGCTATCACTGTCCCCAAGGTGGGTGGAACTGTAGGTACTGATGCCTTCTGTGTCCTTTGTTGGGTCCCGTTATGACTGGTAATGAGCATGAAATGTTGACTATGTTCTTGAAATTGAAACCTCCGGTGTTCCTGAGAGTGAGGATGCCTATGAGTTCGTCCTAGATTGCTATGATAGGCTTCATAAGTTGGGAATTGTCCATCAACATGGAGTAGAGTTTGTGACTTTTCAACTTTAAGGCGAGGATAAGTAGTAGTGGAGAGCTTATGTGGAGTGCAGATCTTCAACTTTACCCCCACTCAGTTGGACCCAGTTTCATGCTCTGTTCTTGGAAAAGTATATTCCCTGAACTTTGAGAGATCGTAAGAAGGATGAGTTCATGGTTTTGGAGCAAGGTGGTATGTTTGTGGTTGCTTATGAGGCCAAGTTCCATGCTTTGTCTAGATATTCTACGCAATTGGTAACTACTGAGGAAGAGAGGATCAACTTATTTGTTAAGCGACTGAATTCCGAGTTACAGGTATTGTCTGTGCACATGACTTCTGCAGGAAAAAGTTTTAATGAGGTATCAAATTTTTTGAAGAAAGTGGAGGGGTTGAGGCGAAACGGTCATGCTAAGACATTAGCTAAGAAAGCAAAGAATTCAGGCAACTTTCAAGGTTCCTACTCCAAAGGTTCAGGTAGGACAACACTTGCAGCCCGACCAATTCAGTCCGCCATGCCCGCTTCTACAAGTAATTACTCGGGAACTCCACCTCAGAATTTGATTTAGGATAGTTAGGGAGCCGCACCTTTGGCGGGCAGCAGACCATCTTTTGATCGTACTTGTTATAACTGTGGAGAACCTGGGCATATGAGGAGATATTGTCTCCACCCACGCATGATGGAGTCCGCGCAGCAGCAGACAGAGCAGTGGTACCCATGGGAAATGGTAATAATGGTCGAGGGCATCCATAAGGTGGGCGAGGAGGAAATCAGCAAGGCCATGGAGGTCGGGGAAATGATAAAGCAGGCAGAGGTACGGCGCAACCAGGCATGGAAGTAGCCCTTCATGATGATAGGGCTCAGTGTTATGCCTTTCCGGGTAAGATTGAGGCAGAGGCGTCTGATCACATGTACTATTCTTGTCTGTGACCGAATGGCTAATGTGTTATTTGATCCGGGTTCTACTTATTCTTATGTGTCCGTGCGATTTGCCTCAGAGTTTGATATGATTTGTGATATACTTGATTCCCCCATCCGTGTTTCTACCCACGTTGGAGAGTCTGTCATAGTCACTCATGTCTATCCTGCTTGTCCTATCTTGTTTATGTATTTTTAGGCTTGGGCTGATTTGGTGATTTTGGATATGACTGACTTTGATATAATCTTAGGCATGACTTGGTTGTTGCCCTATTATGTTGTGTTCAATTGTAATACTAAGGCTGTGACTCTAGAGATCCCCGGTAGGGAAAAGTTAGAGTGGGAAGGGGAGTACAAACTTAAGAAAGCTAAGATCATATCCTCTATTTGAGCTAGGAAACTAGTGGGGCAGGGTTGTTTGACTTATTTGGCTCATATTCGGGATGTTGAGGTTGAATCTCCCTCTATTGAGTCTATTCCCGTGGTGTCAGAATTTAGAGAAGTGTTTCCTACTGAGTTGTCTGGTATGCCTCCGGATAGAGATAAATTTCTGCATTGATTTAGAACCAGGTACCCGTCTTATTTCCATCCCTCCTTACCGTATGGCTCCAGAAGAATTAAGAGAGCTTAAAGCTCAAATCCAATAGCTTCTTGATAAATGATTCATTCGTCCTAGTGCTTCCCCATTGGGTGCTCCTGTTATGTTTGTTAAGAAAAATGATGGTAGTATGAGAATGTGCATAGACTATCGCTAATTGAATAGGGTCACCATTCAATATAAGTATCCACTACCTCAGATAGATGATATTTTTGACCAATTGCAGGGTGCATTAGTTTTCTCTAAGATTGATTTAAGGTCTGGTTATCATCAGTTAAATATTAGGCCGGAGGATATACCAAAAATGACATTTAGGACCCGTTATGGGCATTATGAGTTTCTAGTTATGTCATTTGGGTTGACAAATGAGCCTGCAACTTTCATGAGTTTGATGAACGGTGTGTTGAAGCCCTTTCTCAATTTGTTTGTGATAGTGTTTATTGATGACATCTTGGTGTATTCGAAAAGTGAGGAAGAGCATCAACATCTTCGTATTGTTCTGGGTGTTCTTGGGAAACAAAAGTTGTATGCAAAATTTTCTAAGTGTGAATTTTTGTTGACTTCGGTTGCCTTTTTGGGGAATGTAGTTTCAAAGGAAGCGGTAATGATAGTTCTCCAAATGATTGAGGCGGTTAGGAATTGGGTTCGACCAAGTTCTATGACTAAAATTAGGAGTTTGTGGGGCTCGCTAGCTACTACCGTCAGTTTGTGAAAAACTTTGCTTCTATTGCCACACATTTGACAAATTTGAACAAAAAGGAGGTACCTTTTGAATGGACTGAAAAATGTGAGGAGATCTTCCAAAAGCTCAAGACTCTTTTGACCACATAACCTATTCTAGCACTACCGGTGGAAGGTAAAAACTTTATAGTTTATTGTGATGCTTCACATTCTGGTTTGGGTGCGGTATTGATGCAGGTTAAGAATGTCATGGCTTATGCATCACGGCATTTAAAGGTTCATGAGCGAAACTACCCAACACATGATTTAGAGTTGACATCGGTAGTGTTTGCTCTCAAGATCTGGCGACATTATCTTTATGGTGTTAAGTGTGAAGTATTTACTGATCATCGCAGTCTACAACATGTGTTCACTCAAAAGGATCTGAATCTGAGTTAGCGAAGGTGGATGGAGTTACTTAAGGATTATGACGTGACCATCTAATATCATTCGGGTAAGGCTAACGTAGTGGCTGACGCACTAAGTCGAAAAGCGGTGAGTATGGGTAGTTTAGCTTGCTTGAGTGTATCCAAGCGACCTTTGGCTAAAGAAATTCAACATTTGAAATCTAAATTCATGCAGTTGAGCATCTCACGAAAAGGTGGGGTGTTATCTAGCATTGAAGTAAGGGTCACGTTCATCGAGGGGATCAAGGCCAAACAATTTGAGAATGAACATTTGAAAGAGCTCAGAAATAAAATAGTGTCTGGCAAGGCACAAGAGACCACTCTTAATGCGGCAGGTGTACTAAGTTTTAAAGAAAGGTTTTGTGTTCTTATAGTGGGCGACTTGATTCAAAATTTATTGGCGGAATCCCATGGGTCGAGGTATTCTATTCATCTGGGTGTGACTAAGATATACCGAGATTGGAAGCGACTTTATTGGTGGACTGACATGAAGAAAGATATAGCGAAGTTTGTGGCTAAATGTCAAAATTGCGAACAAGTAAACTATGAACACCAAAGGCCTACCGGTCTACTTCAAAGAATGCCAATTCCGGAATGGAAGTGGGAAATGATAGCTATGGATTTCGTGGTTGGTCTTTGTCAAGACTTTGGGGAACTTTGATTCTATTTGGGTAGTGGTTGTCTGATTAACTAAGTCAACCCATTTTATTCCAGTCAGAACAGACTATAATGCTCAACATTTGGCTAAGGTATATGTAAAGGAGATAGTAAGGCTACATGGGGTGCCCCTTTCTATCATCTTAGACCGTGGTACGTAGTCACATCCAAGTTTTGGGGAAAATTGCATGAGGAGTTGGGTACTCAACTCACCTTTAGCACATCCTTCCATTCGCAGACAGACGGGCAATCGAAGAGAACTATCTAAGTGTTAGAGGAAATGTTGAGGGAATGCGTGATTGACTTTGGAGGTCATAAGGATTAGTTCCACCCCCTTGTGTGAGTTTTCCTATAATAATAGTTACCACTCCAGCATTGATATGGCACCATTTGAAGAACTGTGTGGGAGGGGATGTAGATCATCCATAGGATGGTTTTAGGCTGGAGATGTGAAACCTTTGGGAGTTTATTTAGTGAAGGATGCTTAAGATAAAGTGAGGAGTATTCAAGAAAAGATTTTAGCGGCCCAAAGTAGACAGAAGAAGTATGCAGACCATAAGGTAAGAGACATGAAATTTCAGACCGATGAGAACGTTCTTCTTAAGGTATCACCCATGAAAGGGGTGATGAGATTCAGTAAGAAGGGCAATCTTAGTCCCCGATTCATTAGACCATTTGAGGTTCTTAACCGTGTAGGGCCAGTGGCGTATAGCTTGGCTTTACCTCCTAACCTATCGGGAGTTCATCCGGCATTTCATGTGTCCATGTTGAAGAGATACCATGGTGATGGAGATTACATAATAAAATGGGACTCAGTTGTGCTAGACAAAAACCTTCAGTATGAGGAAGAACTGATTTCTATTCTTGATCTTGATGTCCGGAAGCTGAGGACCAAGGAGATTAAGTCCATGAAAGTTCAATGGAAGCATCATCCGATTGAGAAAGCCACTTGGGAGATCGAGAAGGACATGCGAGACAAGTATCCCCAGTTGTTCGACGATTCAGGTACTACTCCACTCTTTTTTTAGTCTATTTTTCCTAGTTTTTTACTCGGGGATGAATGATGGGTAAATTGGTATCTATTGTAACGACCTATTCCCATCGTTAAAGAAAAGCCAACGGGGAAATTTTTTGGACCGAAAAACTTTTTGGTTGTATCTGGAAATTTCCCAACCTAGTCTAGATTTGGATGAAATTGGAGTCAGTGAGGTCAAGGTAAATCTGGTAACAAATGGGAGGTCTAATTGTGAATTTGATCATATGAGTAGGTAGCTAAGACATTAAGGAACCCGTACGACTTTACGAGATTGAATTCGAGCGAGTAGAACTCTTGAAAATGATCTTAGCGTGAACGAGTATTTTCTGAGTGTCGTGGGATGAAGGTGTGTTGTGAAATAGATGTTTGGGAATTCTTTATTTAGCTCTCTATTCCGTGCAAGCTGCTATGGCGGGATTTTTGCTGCCAGAGCGGGGCCGTTGCAGCGGGGTGAGGACTGCTGTGGTGGGACAAACATGACTTAAGTCGAAAATAAACCCCAAAATGCTATTATTCTGCACTTATCAACTTTGAGAGCTAAGGAACGACCATGTGTTTTTGTTACTGTTTTTCACCATTCTTGAGGCTAAAGGTAAGGTTTTCACTCCCCGAATCCCTTTTTCAATCCGTAGAACTTAGTTTCTTGGTTAATTATCTATGGGGAAGGGTTTTGATCAGGGATTTATGGTGGAAAAATCCCTAATCTGGGTATAGGGATCAAGGGTTCGACCTAGGGTTGATTTTATTGATCATAATCCGAGAATTTGGGTTTTTGTTTATTGATCCTCGCATTATTATGATTGTTTGTAGACCAAGAACAGGCGGAAAGAATCTAAAAAGGGAAGAATCAAGTTTCTTAGGGGATTCAAGCTTTGTTTGAGTTAGGTGATGGTTGTGATTTCATGTTTTTGTGATATATGCTTGTTATTGCTTCATTGTATTGCATGTATGTATGCATATGTTGTATTATTGATCACACTAATCATAAATAAATATGAACGAATAACTATATGCCATGAATCACCTCTTAGTTGCATGATTGTGAGAATGTACATTGTGATTGTGATTGTGGTATGCTGAATGGAGCGGGTGTCACGTTCTGACACACTAACTGGGATCGGATGTCACGTACCGACATGAATATTGAAACGGGTGTCACGATCCTACACGCTAACTTGGAACGGGTGCCATGATCAGGTACACTAACTATTTAGGTTTGCGTTCAATGAAAGGACTAATGATATGTTATGCACGCACTTATTGTTGAGAATGTGGAATTGTACATTGATCCTGAAATGATATTGATATTGTATATGTTCGGTGTATGCATGTTTATGATGTTGTAATGACCTTCTTATATTGCACTAATTGGGATAGCCGCATGATCCTACCAGTACACTGTGGTTGTGTATTGATACTGCACTTGCTCTTTCTTTGTGGAGTACACGGTATCTTCAAGTGGCTATTGACAAACCTCATTTAGAAGATCAGTGATCATCGTCGAATTCAAGGGTGAGCCAGTTCTTCCGGGCTGCCTTGAGTTCTCCTTTTGTTTAGTCCATCTTTTCGGACTTAGTCTAGTTCATTAGATATTCCTATGTTGAGTTTGGGTTGTACCCATTTCCTTAGACTTATGATCCTTGTTAGAGTTTTGGTACATTGACTTTCAGGTTCGAGGGAATTATTTTCCACATTGTTTTGTTAGTTGTTGTTAAGTTCTTTTGAGAGTTTATGGGAACTCTATTTGACTCTTACATTTTAACCTGCTTTCATATCTTTAAATGCTTTAGTTTTCATAAATTGGTTAGTTGAGTTGTAGTAATGATTCTCCCACCGGAGGTTAGTGTAGGTGCCAATCACGACTGTCTGGGTCGTGACAGTGAGAAAATAGCAAACATGGCGACAAAGTTTTTCTTCTCCTAGCTAGTTAGAAGGCCACAAAAAAAAATATTCTCTAGCAATTATCAACCTTGACCCAATTACATGAAATTGAAAGTACCATAATAACTCAAGGATATAATTGGAAAGTAGCTTTTTTTGTAGAATTTTAAACCACACACAAGATTAGGTAGGAAGCAATGAACCAAATACTTGATAAAAAATGATTCATGCATTACTAATCCTAGTACTACGAACCTCATGCGTTACTAATCGCTGCAATACTAATCTCTAGATTATTATGTTTTGTACCAAATGACCCCTAAAAGTATTAGCGAGTGCTTAGATTATCTTTTTAAAAATATCCTACAAATTAAAAATTAAAAGGCATAATTTGGAAATACGCCTAACTTCTAACTTTTATCTTATTTCTATACATATTTAAACCTAAAAATAAATGCTTAAAAGAACTTTTTATCAGTTCTAAACATCATTAAAAAAAATTAAATAAAAAATTAAAAGCTAAAAACACTTGAAATAAACTAAATGAAACATCCACTTATTTCTAACGAGACGTGGCATAATCAATTAAAGTGGTGCAGTGTGCAACTGATTAAACTTACTTCGCCTGTCATTTTTTACTGTTTTGCGTAGAAATAAACTTTGTAATATAAGGAGAAATTACTAAAATATTGAGTTTAAGACATTATTTTACATAACATAAATCTACTCTTTTTTATTTACAACATTAAGATTTTAATTGCAAATATGACAACTTAATAAAAGTGTACAATTATAAACATTTTTGTACCTATTTTTGGCTTAGTGTGCAATTTTTTTGGGAGTCATAATTTATTTTGTTTACTTTTTGAAATTTCAATCAGAATTTGTAACGACTTGTTTCCGTCATTATGGAAAAGCCAATGGGGAAAAAAATTTGGTCAGAAAACTTCTGGGTAGTAACTTGGAAATTTCTAGTTTAGGCCAGACTTGGACGAAATCTGAGTCAGGTGAGGTCTAGGAAAAATCTGGTAATGGATAGGGGATTTAATTATGAATTTGATCACATGAGTGGTGATGAGTCTGAGATTTGGGATCATTTTGGGCTTTGTTTATATAGAATTAGTGTCCTCAAATGCTTAATTTGTGCCAATAACTGATGTAAAACCCTTGATTTTTAGATTTATGGATGGAGGAACAAAGCAAGGACACTAACAAGCAAAAAGGAACAAAACAAGCTACAAGAATGAAGAAAGGCAAACCTGGGGAATCACCAAGTCCACTTGGCGAGTCGTCGAATGGCCATCTGACCGCCTAAAGTTCCAGTGTGCCAAACCCTGAGGGAAGAAACCAAGTCGGCGACGAAAAGGAGCAGTCGGCGGATCGCCGAGTAGTTCTGTGATGCAGTGCTAGATCGCCCAAAGTTATAGACCTTGAGGATGCTGAATGCCAAGGCAGAAGGGCGATGGAAGTGACCAAAGGGCGGCTCGCCGAGTGGTTCGGCGAGCCCGAATTACTTCACCGAGTGACTCCTCGCAACACAATTTTGGTGACTATAAATACATTTTTAAACATTTAGTTTAATATCTTAGATCATATATTTTTAATCTATTTTTAAGTTTTGAACTGTGAGACAATTTTCTCTAGGTTTTCTTAAGTTTTGAAGAATTGAAGTTTTTCACTTTTGAGAAATTGGAAGTGGGTTTTTGAGATCCTTCGAATTGGAGCATTGTAAGGACGAATCTATTCTTACACAGTTGATGGATAATCAATTTGGTAAAGATTTTTACCTTTTTATGATATCTAGTTAAAACCCCAATTCTTGGGGTGTGATTATGGACTGATTTAGTTTATGGGTATTGCTAATTGTTAGTTTAAATGCTATTTAGAAGTGACTTCAATAATTAATTGTGGATTAATTTAAGAATTGTAGTTGCAAATGCAATTCTATGTTTGTGTTCTTGGCTTGCGAGAGAGAGAAGGTTTAGAACTAAAATTATTGATTGATGGTTAGTGAGTATTGGGTTGACCTGGGTTCAGCTCGAGAGAGTGAATCTTAAACCCAATCTCACACAGTCAGCTCGAGAGAGTGAATGGAGTAAGGTGTTGGGAGTTCTTATTTTGCATGCTTGTTGATGTTCGAGAGAAATCAACTTGATTCGGGGTAAATTGTTCGAGAGAAAGTTTATCTCCACTATAGCCTACCTTACTTACTAATATCTAGCTATTTACTAATAGTTGCAATTACCCATTTGTCTATATTAGCTTATAATCGATGACATCCCAAGAACCCGTCTCATTATTGTTATTTCATATTATTTGCCGTTGTTTGTAGGTGATAATTAAAACCAAAACCCCCAATTTGACATTCGTGTCACCCCTTAACTTGAATGATGTCTTTATTCTATAACTTTTATTCATATGACTGATTTGAACATGTTCATACTCCTTCATTGAATCTGAAACATGTACCGCTCCCTGTGGGATTCGACCCCAACTCATTTAGTTGGATTTTATACTGATTTACGATCGAAGAACACGACAGTGTGTTGAAAGAGATAAAATAGAATGCTTCAATGCTAAATCAGATGACTGCTTCTCATTCCAAATCTTTTAAGGTACTAGTGACCCAAATGGGCCATCTTTCGTCTCTTCTCAACCCAAGGCTAAAAAAGGGGTTGCCTAGTGATATTACGGCAAACCCCAAGAATGAAGTTTGACCAAGGACTTGCGTCGTGCCACGACGTTAATTAAGGCGCTTCTTGGGAGGCAACCCAAGTTTTTTTTGCTTTATTTAAATGTTGGAATAACGTGTGTTGATTGTGCAGGTTGAAGTGTAGAATGTGTTTGAAAAGTGCAGGTTGGCGAGGAAAATGTCCATTCGGCGACTCACCGAATAGGTCGGTGAGCCCGACTTGGACCGCCGTTGGGCTCAGGAAAATATCAGGTTGGAGTCTGTAAAACTAGGCGGGCCCATGGACAAGTCGGTGAATCTCCGAACAGGTCGGCGAGCCCGACTTTGTCCTCCATTTGGACCCCCACATTAACTGGAGGCCCTGTAAAACTGGGCGAGGTAAGTACCCACTCGTCGTGTCGCCGAGTGGTTCGGCGTGGACTACTAATATCTCCGATTGGGCCGCGAACTGAATAGTTTTAAAACGCCAAAGGTTTAAACTTTCAAACTCTTTCACATTCCCTCACTTTTAACTTCATACAATCACACCCACACTTTAGTTTTTATATATTATTGCATTTTATTGTATTTTGATCTTTGATCTCGTGTTCGGAGTTGGATACTTTACCGCCTAACTTTACAAATTCATAATTCGGCATTAAAGGTTGGTTTTTCTGAACCCCAAACTCTTAATTAGCGGTTATACTCAAATGCATTGTTATAGATTGTGTTGATGTGTGTTGGGCTTCTCTGAAATCATGAATGTGTGCTAGTTTGCCGATTTTAATTTCGATATTATTCCTAAATTTCCTAAATTGTTGATTCCCTGATTTTTGTGTGAAATTGTGTTGGGTCTAGTCGGGTGAAAACTAAGTATCCCAAATTGTGCTAAATGACGTGCTTTGCCCAATAATGGAGCATTTGACATCATTCTTAAGGGTTTAAGTCGTCAAATGGCCAATTTTGGCCAAACCCAGGGAAGTCTGAGTACCTCGGTGGCATAGGTGATATGGGTCTAAGCTTAATTGAGTTAGTATGTGGTTTGATTTTGTTTTCGGGGGATGCAGGTTTGATTTTGGGAGTTGGGGTTGAAAATAGGCACGTTGGGCAGTTTGGCGAGCTGGATCGAGCTCGCCGAACCACTCGGCGGTTCACCGAAATCCCCCTTGATCGCCTTTAATTTCATAGTTTAGTTGATTTTTGTTTTGTAACTTTCGTCGAGAAGCCTGTGTTCGTCGAGTTAACTCGGCAACTCGCCGAAAGTCTCCTTTGATAACTTTGTCTACGCCCCTAATCCCTAAAACATACTGTAACTTTTGGCGGGCAAGTCTATGCTCGCCGAATGGTGTCTGTGATTCACTGAAAGGCCCTTATGATCGCCGACATGCCATTTTTCTAGAAAATTTTGAACCAATCCTTTCGGCGAGCACGATCTAGCTCGCCAAAGTGATTCGGCGACTCGCTGATCGGTTCAGCGAGTCTATCTGCAACCTGCTTTCTGCACTTTTCTTGGATTGTTTCTGACTCTTTTTGGTGTGTTTTGCAGATATGGCTAGGACCAACTTGGGTGATAATGGTATGACGCCCCACAAAAGAGCACGGGGAATTGTTATCAATCAAGGAGCAGTTACTCCCTCTAAAAAGAGCAAACATGCACCTACAAAAGGAGGCAAAGGAAAGGGCAAAGCACCTGAAGCTGAGAGACCGGAGCACAACTCCGACAGTGATGGGGATTAATTCACCTCTCAGGTCTCACTCTCCGAGCGTGATGATGACAAGCCTCTACATACCCGGTGAGCAAAAATTTGTGCAAGGTCTCGCCAAGTTCCACCTAGGGTTCTAGAGGCCACCCCTCCTGCTGCTGATATAATGCCTGCTTTGGTACAAACAGTGGTTCCAACGCCACCAGTTCAGTGTCCTTCTCCCCGGCTACTCAACAGAGTAAAGGCCGAGGGATTGAGGACGATTCTAGAGGAGAAGCTGTTATCCACAGAGGGCCTAGAGGGCATATAACCTATAGTGTGGGACACACTCCAATGACACAAATTTGATATCTTCACCAAGCCCCGAGGCCTATATATCTCCAACTGGGTCTGTGATTTCTATTCTGCTGACGGTGATCTAGTTCCTCAAGGGAAGAAGAAAGCCAGTGCTTTCAGACCGGCGAAGTCCGTCTTGGTCCGGGGGAAAGAAGTGGGGTGCAGTAGTGATCACATAAATGTTTTTTTTGATAGAGCTACGGGGTTTGAGCACGAGTATGAGCGTTTGGCGACAGCTCAATCCCTGGATGACCTAAAAGGCTGGCTTTCCCCACTTATTTCTGATACCACCCCGAGGTGGATTGAGGAGGGAGTTCATATCGAGAAGAAGGACTTGAATGTAGCTGCACGGTATTGGTTCAGATTCATCAACAACTCTATTACGCCTTCATAAAATGAGTCCATCCTCCACCATCCAAAGGCAGCCTGTCTAGGATCGATCATAGCAAAAAAGCATCTCAACTTGGGACTCATCATTGAGCAGGATATGGCCATGAGGGCCAAACTGCGCCAGACGTCCCTTCCATTCTCGGTCGTGATTACAGAGTTGTGACGGCGTGCTGGAGTCCTTCGTGATGAGAAGAGGGACATAGAGGTCACCCCACATCTTCCACAGATATCCGGCGTATAGAGGCCGAGTACACTCGAGATGAGGCTGATAGGAGGAGAGCAGCTCCGGTGGATACATTTCCGAAGGTTGATGTTGATTCGATACCTACAGAGGCATTTTTGCCTACTCCGGCCTTCGGGACTTCAGGTACATCCGCTTCCACTTCCTCCTAGGTTCCTGGTT
Source organism: Solanum piurae (assembly GCA_029582685.1). Classification (NCBI taxonomy): domain Eukaryota; kingdom Viridiplantae; phylum Streptophyta; class Magnoliopsida; order Solanales; family Solanaceae; genus Solanum; species Solanum piurae. The sequence continues at coordinate 44,807 of JAJOOO010000291.1, read as the reverse complement.
CTTCTTCTGCTGATGCCCAGCCTACTTGGATCACTCAGGCCATGCTCCTTAAAATAGGGCACCTAGCCCATTCTGCCGATGTGCGGGCTACCGTGCTCGAGGATGAGGTGCCTTGGATGATTGAGCGAGCCATCCTAGCCGCATTGACACCCTTCAGGACGTCTATTGACTCACTCACATCGAGAGTAGAGGTGACGACTTTGAGAGCCGACGTTGAAGATTTGAGAAAGTATGTGGACTATATGAAGTCCACAGACTTCACTTGCCTCTTTGAGTCAGCTGATCAGGATGCTCTGGCCAGTTCTGAGTGCCTCCGGCCACCACCGGAGATGTACCTATAGAGGATGTTACTGCTGATGAGTTAGAGGTGGAGACCGATGAGGAGCAGCTTGTGGAGCGAGATGCTACCGTATATGATGATGTGTCCAACTTGGAGGATGCGATGTTCGAGACTGCCTGCCAAACCTCCTTGAGAGACACCACCATGGTTGGGTCTAGTGGATCCACTGCTGATGTGACACCGGGCACTGATTCCCCGACAGATGGAGCGACTGTGTAGACATGACCTTTCTTTACCTCCCTCTTTGTCATTTTTATTGACTTTTTATTATTTTGTTGCATTTGAGGACAACTGCCTTTTTTATTTGTGGTGGGGTGAGGTATTTCCATACCTACCTCTTGTGACTATTCTGTGTATATATTATTGGGTTTTTGTGTTTAAATTGTGTCTTGATATATTTTTGTGGATGTTTGAGCTTATGGCTCCTTGTTTTGAATGCAAATGGTTTTTGACCCTTTTGAAAAATATTTGCCACTTCTTGTTGTGTTTGAATGTGGTTGTTCTTGTGCAAATTTGAGTATAGGTCATGATCAATACCAATAACTTGAATAGTGCTCTTAATCGAACAAAAATGAATACGCGGCTATGATGAGGCCAGATGAATTTGCATAGAAAATATGTGGACTTTTTGCGTCTCATTGTGACTAGCCGATTATCGAATGGAGTCTCTTGTGATGAACATTGCACACTAGCGAAAGTATGGAGTCTCGTTTGATATTGGTGCCAATGCCTTGTGGGATGAGCTTACCGTGAACCTTGTGTGATGACACCTAGAATTTGCCCCGTTGGTCCAATTGACTAAGTGATGCAAGCTCTTGAAATAATCTTAGGCAACAATTTTGAAGAGTGAAACAATTTGACATTATACCTCTTTCGTGGCCAACCTTGTGAGATATGTGAGCTTTGCTTGAACCCCTTTGAGCCTTGTCCTTTTCTTGGAAGAAACTTGATGCAATTTTAACCCCTGTTTATCCATTCACCCATAATCCTCATGAAGTGTGGTTTGTTTGAATAGCCAAATTAGGCCAAAATCCTAAGTTGGGGGTGTGGTGAAAAGAGGAGGAAAATCAAGAAGTGTGAAGAAGTCCCCCTTTATCCATGGTTTTGAAAAAGATGGAACGCCTCCATACAAAAAAGAGAGAAAGAAAAGAAGTATGAAAAAGGAAAAGAATGAAAAAGTTATAAAATAAAGTTGTGAAAGTTGCAAAACAAATGGGGTGTCCGTTATTCCATTAGAAGTGAATAATGGGTTGAATTTTGAGCATGAGTTAAATTGCTGAAGAAAAGGAGGAAAGTGATGTTCATACCACATTTCATGAGGATAGCAACCACTGAGCCTAAATGACCATACCTTTACACTCAGCCCCGTTACAAGCCTTGAAAATACCTTTTAGATCTTCAGTGAGCTCAAACGAATGTTGATTGGAAAATAAGGGCAAACCTATGGGTGAAGTCATGCATGTGTTCATCTTTGTGAGTGTGAGAGTTGTATGTGATTCCGGATCTATAAATTGCTGAAGAATTGTGTGTGAATATGTAATCATCCTTGTTGTGAGGGCATTTGAGTACCTTTGTTGAGCTTGAACTTGCATTTGAAGCAAGCATTGTGAACTTGAGAATCTTTGATAAAGGTGAGTCACAACTTGAATCTTTGAGTGCACAATTGATCCTTTTATGAGTAAGCTAAGTCTTGTGTGCATTCATGATTGAGTCTTTGTAGCATTGTTTGAGACATCCTTTTTGAACAGCTGAACTTGAGTTTTACTTGAGGACAAGCAAAAGTTTAAGTTGGGGGTGTTGATGAATCCGAGATTTTGACTCATTTAGGGCTTTGTTTATACAGAATAAGTGTCCTCAAATGCTTAATTTGTGCTAATACCCGATGTAAAACCCTTGATTTTCAGGTTTATGGATTGAGGAACAAAGCAAGGACACTAACAAGCAAAGAGGAACAAAACGAGTTGAAAGAATGAAGAAAGGCAAGTCTGGGGATCGCCAAGTCCACTTGGCAAGTTGCCAAATATCCATCTGACCGCCTAAAGTTCCAGTGTGCCAAGCCCTGAGGGAAGAAACCAAGTCGGCGACGAAAAGGAGCAGTTGGAGGATCGCCGAGTAGTTTCGCGATGCAATCTAGATCGCCCAAAGTTACAGACCTTGAGGATGCTGAATGCTAAGGTAGAAGGGCGATGTAAGTGACCAAAGTGCGGCTCGCCGAGTGGTTCGACGAGCCCGACTTACTTCGCTGAGTGACTCTTCGCAGCACATTTTTTATCACTATAAATACATTTTTGAACATTTAGTTTAGTATCTTAGATCATATATTTTTAATCTATTTTTGAGTTTTGAACTGTGAGACAGTTATCTCTAGTTTTTCCTAAGTTTTGAATAATTGAAGTTTTTCACTTTTGAGAAATTGGAAGTAGGTCTTTGAGATTCTTCAAATTGGAGCATTGTAAGGATGAATCTACTCTTACCCAGTTAATGGATACTCAACTTGGTAATGGTTTTTACCTTTTTATGATGTTTAGCTAAAACCCCAATTCTTGGGGTGTGATTATGGGCTGATTTAGTTTATGGGTATTGCTAATTGTTAGTAATCATTAATTATGGATTAATTTAAGAATTGTAGCTGCAAATGCAATTCTATGTTTGTGTTCTTGGCTTGCTCGAGAGAGAGGTTTTAGAACTAAAATTATTGATTGATGGTGTGAGTATTGGGTTAACCTGGGTTCACCTCGAGAGAGTGAATCCTAAAACCAATCTCACACATTCAGCTAGAGAGAGTGAATGGACTAAGGTGTAAGATGTTCTTATTTTGCATGCTTGTTGATGTTCGAGAGAAATCAACTTGATTTAGGGTAAATTGTTCGAGAAAAAGTTTATCTCCACTATAACCTAGCTTACTTACTAATATCTAGCTATTTACTAATAGTTGCAATTACCCATTTGTGTATATTAGCCTATAATCGATCACATCCCAAGAACCCGTCTCATTATTGTTATTTCATATTGTTAGCCGCTGTTTGTAGTTGATAATTAAAACCAAAGCCCCCAATTTGACATTCTTGTCACCCCTTAACTTGAATGATGTCTTTATTCGATAACTTTTATTCCTATGACTGATTTGAACGTGTTCATACTCCTTAATTGAATCTGAAACACGTACCGCTCCCTGTGGGATTCGACCCCAACTCATTTAGTTGGGTTTTATACTTATTTACGTTCGTTGAACATCTAGAATTTGATGAGGTGTGCTTAAAATGTTAAATCAAGTGGATAGCCAAGACGTTAAGAAGCCTGTACGGCTTTGCGAAATCGAATTCAGGCGAGTAGAACTCCTGAAACTGATCTTGGCGTGAAAGGGAAGTTTTACAACGTCAAGGGTTGAAAGTGTGTTGCGAAATGGGAGCTTGGAACTCAAATTCTGAGTTTCTTCCTCCGTGCAAGCCGCCAGGGCGGGATCAATCCCCCCAAGGCGAAGCCACTGTGGTGGGTTAGGTTCCGCTGTGGTGGGGCAGTCGAGACTTAAACAAGGGAAAAACCCAAGAAATGTTATTTTCTGCAAAACATCATTCTTAAGAGCTAAGGGACGACCCAGAGCAGTTTCTTGACAGATTTACACTAATTCTAGCACTAAAGGTAAGATAATTACTCCCCTAATCCGTATTTTGATCCATAGAACTTAGAATCTTGGGTAATTATCGTTGGAGGATGGTTTTGACCTGAAGTTAATGGTGGGAAAAACCTTAACTAAACATTAGGATCTTAAGTTTGGCCTTGGGTCGATAATTTTGGTTATAATCCGGGTAAATTATACCTTGTTTAGTGCTCCTTGCGTTAATTGCTTGTTTTAGATCAAGAACGAGCTGAATGACTCTTGAAAGGAAAGGCTCACATATCTTAGGAGTATTTAAGCTTTGTTTCAAGGTAGGTGATGGTTCAACTTCCTGTTGTGTGACATATGCTTGTTAATTGCTTCATTGTATGCATACATGTATGTGAATAGGGTAATGTGAATTGAACCAAATGAATGATTATGTGTGAATAATTACATGTCATGAATATGACAGTGAATATGTGACTATGTGTACTGTTCAATATGGGTGTGATTGTGATTGTGGTTGTGCTTACTTGACAATGTGTCACGTTCCGACACATATATTGGAGGTGTCACGTTCCAACACATATATTGAATCGAATGTCACGTTCCGACACATATATATTGGATCGGGTGTCATGTTACGACACACTAACAGCTTGGGTGTGGGTTGCATGAGAGGACCACTTGTGATTATTACATTCATGTCTACCTGTCATTGATATTGTGAATTTGTATGTTGCTCCTGAAATGATAATTGAACTATGCATTCGGTATCTGTGTGTTTACTGTGTTGTAGTTACTTCTTTGTATATCGCTTACTGGAGTAGCCACATGATCCTACCAGTACACTATGGTTTGTGTACTGATATTACACTTGCTCGTTCTTTGTTGAGTACATGGCATCTTCAGGCAGCTACTGGTACACCTCAGCTAGGGGATCATTGACCGAGACCAGATTCGAGGGTGAGTCAGTTATTTCTGGCTACCATGGATCCTTCATCTGTTTAGTCCATTACTTTCGGCCTCAGACTACATCGTTAGACTTTTACTTATGTTTAGTTTTCTGGGTTGCACCCTTTTTCTTAAACTTGTTGAATTATAGAGTTTTGGTACAATGGCTTTCAGTTTCTAGGACTTGAATTTCCATAATAGTCATGTTTCGTTGTTTATTTAAACTTTTGAAGTTTATGGGAACTCTATGTTAATTAGTCATTTAAACCGACTTTCGTATCTTTAAATGTTTTAGTTTCTTTAAGTTGCTTAGTCGGGTTGTATTAATGATTTTCCCACCGAAGGGTTAGTGTGGGTGTCATTAGGAAACAAAGCTTGTATGCTAAATTTTCCAAGGGTGAGTTCTGGTTGACTTCAGTTGCCTTTTTAGGGCATGTGGTTTCAAGGGAAGGGGTAATGGTAGATCCCCAAAATATCAAAGCAGTCAAGAATTGGGTCCGGCCTAGCTATGTGACTGAAATTAGGAGTTTTGTGGGGCTCGCTAGCTACTATCGTCAGTTTGTGAAAAATTTTGCTTCTATCTCCACGCATTTAACAAGGATAACCCAAAATGAGGTACCTTTCGAGTGAACTGACAAATGTGAAGAGAGCTTCCAAAAGCTCAAAACTCTTCTGACCACTGCATTATTTTGGCACTGCCGGTGGAAGGTAAATATTTCGTTGTTTATTGTGATGCTTCACATTCGGGTTTGGAAGCTGTGTTGATGCAGGATAAGAATGTCATAGTTTATGCATCGCGGCAGCTAAAAGTGCATGAGAGAAAACTACCCGACGCATGATTTGGAGTTGGCAGCGGTAGTGTTTGCTCTCAAGATCTGGAGGCATTACCTTTATGGTGTCAAGTGTGAGATGTTTATGATACGTCCAAACTTACACCTCAATTAAGAGGTATAAACGGTCGAAGTCAATTTATAGAACTCAACATGAGTTGAGGTCGATCCCATAGAGAATTTCTTTACAAAAATGATTTCACTGTCGCGTTTACTTAAATGTCGTTATTATTTCCTAAAGTAATAGTTACGGAAAGTAAAATGTGTTTAGCTATAAAACTCTAGTAACCAAGGTTGTTAACTAAGATCTAATTTAACAATTAACAGAATATCAATTCTACAGTTGTTTCGATAATTAAATGAAACTAGGATTGTGTTCCCCATAATGTTGCATCTAATGTTCTTTCGTGGTTGAGTTTCAGGAAATTTATATCTAAAAAATACAAGAGAGCTAAATATATCTGATACTTCTCAGTCTAATTAGATAATTTTCACTCAAGTCCTCTCGGTCCCAGAGTGTTACAAGTTTTACCCTCGCTTACAATAGTATTAAAGTTCTTTTCTCTCGAACTCGAACTTTGACTCCATTTCTTTAGGTTAATTTAGCTTTTTCCTAAATATCATTTTTCTCTCGAACAAATGACTAATACAGACTCACCCTAATGCGTGCAATCATTAGAATACATGAGTAACGAAAGCTAAATTATACTTTGAAAATGTAAATTGCCTTTTACTCAGTTTACGGAATTACACTTAGATTTACGTCATAGATCCCATAATCCCAGTTGTGGTATTTAACCACTCATGATTTCACATAATCATACAGAAATATAAAATGAAAACATGACGAGAAAATACTTACAAAAATAAGCAAATCGATAAGAACTTTGATAATTCAAGAATTGGAAATCCAACTTTCAAACTTGATTCGATGTTAATCTGAAAAACCAAAAGCTAAGAATATTTTGAATTATGTTCTTTGTTCCAGATAAGATGAGATAAAAACTAAAAACGACCTAATTTATTCAAATAAATTGTTTTAAAAAGAGTCCTACTCGAAGTAGGACTGAACTGTCGGACACTTCACGACTGCCTCCGCGACCCGTGAAGGGCTTCACGGTCGGTGAAGCGCTTCGTCGTCTACACTTATACTCACCCAAAATATGTTCTTTAAGGCATGTACACTGGATCATCACCACGGACACCACAACAAATCGTGACAATGAACATGATCTGTGTAGTTGTCTGTGGTTTTCACTTGATGAATTCCCTCTTCAACTTTATAATGCCTCTTCACTGGATCATCACCACGGACACCACCACGACTCGTAACAATGACCACGGTCCGTGTAGTTGTCTGTGGTCTTCACTTGGTTCAATCCTCTTTCAGCTTTTCATTGCTCCTTTACTGGACCATCTTCACGACTCTCACCACGGTCAGTAGTGAAGACCATTGCCCGTGAGGTCGTCCGTGGTCTTTACTTCCAACTTTCACTGATTTTTCTTCTTTTTTATCTTCTTTCACTTCCACCTGTTTCACCTGTACAAACACTACCAAACACATTATAACCACATAAATACACTCAATTCTAGTAATAATCCTTAGTTTTCAAGCATCAAATGTGCCAAGATTTCGCGGCACATCAACACCCTCAACTAGAGATGAGAAAACAATACATTCAATACAGTCAATATTTGTCCTCAAGTGATGAGAAAACAATACATTCAGTCCTCAAATCATTCAAACACTTTTGAAACTATGCAGCAGCCATCTCAAACACAATTTGTATCCAAAACGTCCATCTAACATGCAAGGATCAATATATGATATCTCATTACTCATAGTTGACATGCTTATGTCTGTGAACTATCAGCTAGCACAATCTACTCTCAAATGCAATCATGGTGTCCTCACACCAAAGAAGTAGCTCACTCATGATAATTGGACTAAGTTTTTCGCTCGCACTCTCAAAAAACTTCTAACACTAACAACAAACTACTATAGGCTTGCCCTTGCTTTCTACTCTCTATCTTTCAAACACCCGGAATAGGATCACTGTAGGACTTTGTCGGCTTGTAACATAGGCTCAGGCTAGGGAATGTATATTTGGGTTTTCTGAGTGACTAGTCTCTTGGTTCTCCAAAGTTTTATTTACACACAACTCTTTTCTGAGCGATTCCCTCTTTTTCTTCGTTTCAGTACATCTCAACGGCCATTATTTTCTTTTCGTTTCAGCTCACTGGTTGAACCTTCTTTTTCACTTCTTCTTTCTGTTCGGGTTGCAATCACCCTCAACATAGGCTTTTGGCCTGAGTTGTGACATCGTATCTTCGGAGACCCAAGGATATGATATTTAATGAGTAAGAACAACAACTGATTTTCAGGCTCAAATCTAGTTCAAGTGATAAGCTTTTTATTTGGTTGTTTTATTTTTGGCTTTTTAGTGACTTAGCAAAAATGGCCTACTAATCCTGTCCCATCCAACTATTCTCAGATTTAAGCAAGACTACTCGGGCCAGTTCTAGTTTCTGCTTCTAGCGTTAGACTTCTAGCAAACCTCACACACATACATGACACATGACTACATTCTCTAGTTTCTTGGTTCACCAATTTATTTCCAGATTAGCAATGTTCAACATATCCGTACATACAATGTCATCTAAAGATCCTAACAGTCAAATCTCAGATCAAGGTAATCATTTCACACAGACTAGCTGCTGAACAGCTCAACACACAAATACTTCATATTCTTATCAAAACAATCACAGTTTTCACAATAAACACGGAGTCAACCTCCATTCATCCTAACATCTAGTATGGAAGGTTGCTCACCACCCCCTCTCCAACCAAAAAGACTTTGCCCTCAAAGTCAATGAATAAAAATAAAACAAGGCTATGAGGAGGGGTCATGCCTACGGCTCTCTAGGTACCGGGAGTCGGATCAGTGTCGGCACCCTTATCAACGGGTGCATTCTCAAAAACAAGTTCAGGCTCAGGCTGTCTACCACTAACTGCAACAGGTGCTCCACTACCTGAAGCGCCAGCTAACATTGCATCTCGTTGTTGTTTCGCAAGTGCTTCTTTTTCTCTAGCTCCCTTCTGTGATGCCTTGTGGGCTTTCTTTTCTTGCCTTCTTTCTTCTTTGGAAAGGTCAATCGGTAGCCCATCATCAGATTCTCCATCTATTTTCTTTCTCTTGCTGGATTTTCTTATAGGGAGTTCCCCCTAGATATCGTCAAGGGACTGAGTGGTAGGCTGCTCACTGAATATCTTCATAAATGACTTTGGCATGACCGGAGTGGGCACCTGTACCGGCTTCTTAGCCAGTTTAGCAACTTGAGCTTGCATCTCAGCTTATTATGTCTGGAAATCTTCAGTGTTTTCTGAATCGTCAGCCTACAATCGATCCTAGACAAGGATCTCCAAACCATCCATCATGTCTTTTAATACAGCCAGCTCCTTCTGCATCTCATCTTTTATCTTCTTTTTCGCAGCTAACATATCTTTCTCGATTAGTTGGGGCATCCGGTGTACAATCTGGTCGACTAGGGTCCTGGTCCAGCGCTGATCTGCAACCAATCTCTCAAGGAATAACATAGGAATAGTGACAAAGGTACTTGGACCCTGTGAGGCCGAAGCTGGTGGTGGTGGTGACTCTGTAGATGGTTTTTATGACTCCCCCTGTCGTGGCCCTCTATCTGCACGTGGAATGTCAATTGGTACGTGAGGAACAACAATCAACAAACCCACAGCTGTAGATTTCGCACCAAAGATATGGTTAGAGACATATTTGATTTTAAAGGCCTAGGTGAATCTGAATGCCTCAACCCATCTATCAACTAGCCTGTTTGGGGGAATGTTTGCTTGTCGACACAATTTCCTTATCACATAGGGAAATGGAAGTCTGGCTCTCTTATTTAGTGCTCTGTCTCTCATCTCAGTCGCTATGATCCGCCCCATATTTACCGGGTAACCAGCCATAAGGCACGTTACCAAAGAAGCCAGTAAGGGAGACAATTATTATCATTACCTATAAGTCTCAATTGTGCACGAACAACAACCCACCAAACCTTGGCTGGAAAGGATAGTGAAACTTTAGTAATAAGTAGTGGCGTTCATGTAACCCAAGCTACATTCTCTCCATCTGATGCAATTTGCCTCACAATCCAGCGCAAGACCCGCCCTCTAGAGCTCTGAATCTCCATCTCAGAGTCACTGGTGGCTGCATGCTATTTGCCCTCAATAAAGACAACTGAGCCTGATGCTGTGTATTCTGGGGCCTGCTGCATCCTGTTGATAGTAGCCTCAGAGATATCCACAGGGGTGACCCAAACCATAATAGAGTTGAGTGGACCCCAGGTACTGGCTATGTCTTTCTGCCCCCATTTAGTTGTCTTAGTTTCTGCAGCAAAGTTCATCAACATGGCTGCATAAGAAGCATAAAACTCCCTGGTCAGGTGGCTGCAATATTCTACCGGTGCATTTTTAATCCATTCAAGCTGATGAAACTAAAATATCCTATAAATGTTGGGTAATGATTTGATATCAGTCACTACCACTCTGGTCTCAAGCATGATTGGTCGATTCTTAAAGCCATCAGTCTTGTTCATAATACAATTGTTGAAAAACTCTTCAGACCTGTTCACAGTCCACATAGAATGGAAACAGTCGACCAACTACTGTCTCGCTGCAGGGTCGTATTCATGGATGTGAACATACTGGACTATGGTATCATCGGTGGTAATCTCTTCATCTTATCCTACTATACCTGCCTCTTTCTGTGCTTCAGTTTCAGATTATGTGTTTACTATGGTTGCATCTTCCTGAGAGCCACTTGCAGACTCTGAAATTCCTCCCGAACCATCAGCAGACTGGCTACCCGATTCCTCACTGTTGCCAAAACTATTACCTTCCTCTTCAGACTAGGAAGGAGTGTTTTGGAGAATTGCTCTCGCTGATTGGGATCTAGTAGTTCTAGGTGAGTGCTCCTTAATGACGATATTTATTTGAACCTCGGAACTACTAGATTCTGACACTTCATGACCTTCCATTTGAGAAGTAGTCGGTGAGGAATATTTGGTTGCGTTCTTTCTTCAGGGAGCCATAGTACCTGAGAAATAAAAAACTTATTAGTATGCACAACAGTAAAATGACATACTATCGGGTACTCAGACTTCCCCTGTGTAATTACAACATGACGCCTTGCCTTAAGAAAGTCGTCACCCAATCTATCATTGGGAAGGGCCACGGAAACAAACTACAGAAAAGAAATAAAAATATAGAAGCAAAACTAAATAACATAATAAAAAATATATATATGTATATATTTTATATGTACTGGAGCCAAGATGGGCCGTGGTGGATACCACGGTCCGTGAAGACCCTCGTGAACACAAGTTAATTAAATGACTCTGTGGGACAGTGTACTAGAATAGATTACGGCTGGCTTCACGGTCCGTGGAGTGAACCACGGTCCCTAAAGACCATCATGATCCTACCCAGTGTACTCCTCTTTTGCCAAGTGTGTTCCATGAGTGGTTTCACGACCCGTAGTTGATCCCACGGTCCATGAAACCCATCGTGGACTTACACTTGGCCCTTTTCCAGTGCTCTTTTCCTCCTGATAACACCTATGCCTAATGTCATCCAATTGCATCACAAGAATTATGAAACCTATACGCACATGAGTTTAACCAATCTACCAAATCTATTAATCCCCATTTAATCAATCACATTTTATATCTCACTAAGATCATAACCACATACCCATGGGAATAGTCATGCAATGGAAACAATTTCACCCTAATTTATCGGCACAACACTCATACAAATACCATTCATGCTTACAAATAGGACTCAAACATACACCCGTATCATCATTCACAAGAATTACGCAAGAATTCATCAAACCCATGACTCTAAACAACCAATTTCTCCCAATTGAAACCAACCCACAACAAATAAACAACAATAATGGCAGTTTATCACAATAAAAATGCTAAAATTTGATCAAATAAGAGTAGGTTTAACTTGTTTCTAGATAAGATTAAACTTATAACAAGTTAGTAGGGGAACTTACTTCAAATTTGACTCAATTTTTTCACCAAAAGATGTTAGAACACTGCACCTTGATTTCTGATACTAGGATCCTAGGGTTTCGAATTTCAGGTTGATGTAGGAGTTATGGGAATGGATTAGGCATTTTAAACTACTTGTAACCGTTACAAGTGAGGAGAAAGGGGAAACTTTTGACCCTTGGCGCTTTAAGAATAAAAAGAAAATGATCGAATTCATTAAAGTGTGTGCGGGTCAGATCGGGTCTCACAGAGTCTAGATTAGGGATGACGGACCGTGAAGTAGCCCGTGAAGGGCACCACAGTCCGTAGATTTGTCCGTGAACATGACTTGAACAAAGTGAACTTACCTGAGGTTCACGAGAGGCTAGACGGTCCGTACAAATCATGACAGACCGTGAACCCTTCTGTGAACCACTTTCTTGCAATTTCCAGTAGCCTCATCTGAAATAGTTGCCCGTGAAGAGTATCACGGTCCGTGGGACTGCCTGTGAAGAGTACCACGGTCCGTGGGACTGCCCATGAAGGGCTTCCTTCACCAGTTCTGCAATTTGTAGTTCAAAACTTTCCTGCACACATCAACACATAGTGACTCTATAAAAACAAAGAAAAATGAAAAAAATGGAAACTACCTATTACAATTACAATTGGGTTGCCTCCCGCGGCGCGATGCAGGTTACTTGATTACTCAAATTTCATCAAGTTTACATTACTCCACTATTTTCACTTCTTCTGGAACACCCAAGTATGCCTTGATTCGATGACCATTTGCCTTGAACCTTTCACTCTTCTCATTCTCAAGCTCAATAGCACCCGACCGGAACACTTGAGTTACCTTAAAAGGTTCAGACCATTTGGATCTCAACTTTCCCAGAAACAGACGAAGTCTAGAGTTGAAAAGTAACACCAATTCACTAGGAGTGAAGGTTTTTTTCTCAATATCCTTGTCATGATACAACTTCATCCTCTCCTTGTACAATGCAGACCTCTTATATGCTCTCAAACGGAACTCATTTATTTCATTAATCTGATCCAATCTCAGGTTTGTTGTTTCTCTCTAACTAAGATTCAGCTTCTTCAAAGCCCAGAGTGCTTTATGCTCAAGCTCTACCAGCAAATGACATGCCTTTCCAAACACCAATTGATATGGATACATACCAATAGGTGTCTTGAAAGCTGTCCGATATGTCCATAGAGCATCATCTAACTTTCGTGCCCAATCTGTCCTGTTGGCTTTCACTATTTTTGCCAAAATCTCCTTTATTTCTCTATTGGACACCTCCACTTGGCCACAGTCTGTGGATGATAAGGTGATAATATCTCTGGGTGTGCCAAACCTTGAGAAGATATTCTTCTTCAGAAAGCCAGCAACACTCTTGCCATCATTCTCAGGCAAAGAAACTGCCTCAACCCATTTGGACACATAGCGCACTGCCACCAATATATACTTCTGCCCATAGGATCTAACAAATGGTCCCATGAAATCAACTCCCCACACATCAAATAGCTCCACATCCAGAATCGGTGTCATGGGTAACTCGTGGCACCGAGAGATGGCTCTTTGCCACTGACACACATCACAACTTCTCACTATATGCATTGCATCCTGATGAATTGTAGGCCAGTAGTACCCACTCTGAAGTATCTTGTGGGCGGTCCGAGCACCTCCATGATGGCCACCCACTGGAGAGGTGTGACATGCCTCTAGAATGTGCAACATCTCAGCTGCGGGGATGTATCGCCTGACGATATTATCAGCACACACCCCGTACAAATAAGGTTCATCCCAGAAATACTTACCCACATCATGTAGGAACCTATTCCTTTGTTGAAATGTCATCCCCTCGGGCATTGAGTCACTAACAAGAAAGTTAGCAAAATCAACAAACAAAGGAATAAGATCAAGAGTTGCAGCCAATACCTGCTCATCCGGGAACATATAATTGATTTCTAGCTCAATTTCCTCTTTCTTTTCATCCTCCAACCTAGATAGGTGATCAGCCACCTGGTTTTCACAACCTCTCATATCCTTAAGCTCAAAGTAAAACTCTTGAAGCAGCAACACCCATCTGATCAACCTGGGTTTGGCATCTTTATTTGCTATGACGTATCTCAGAGCTGCATGATCCGTGTGGACTATCACTCTAGTACCGAGCAAGTAAGCTTTGAATTTCTCGAAAGCATACACCACAACCAATAGTTCTTGTTCAGTGGCTGTGTAGTTTCATTGTGCTCCATTTAGTGACTTGCTAGCATAATAGATCGGATGGAACATCTTGTTGCGCTTCTGCCCCAACACAACTCCTAGGGTAGTACCACTAGCATCACTCATTACCTCAAATGGTTCAGCCCAATCTGGGCCAATAATCACTGGGGCAAAAATCAGCTTCTTCTTCAGGCATTCAAAGGCTCTGAGACATGCCTCATCAAAAGCATATTTCACCTCCTTCTCCAAAAGCTTGCACAAGGGTGTGCAATTTTCGAGAAGTCCTTGATTAAATGCCTGTAGAATCCGGCATATCCTAAAAATCTTCAAACACCTTTTACACAGATAGGCAGAGGTAACTTTTTAATTGCCTCAATTTTGGCCTTGTCGATCACTAACCAATTTTGTGACACCTTGTGACAAAGTACTATACCTTCCTTGACCATGAAATGACACTTCTCCAAATTCAGCACTAGATTGGCCTCCTTGTATCTTTGTAAAGCCCTGCTAAGATTGAGCAAACAGTGATCAAAAGTATCACCTACCACTGAAAATTCGTCCATGAATACCTCCAAAGTGTCCTCCACCATGTCCTAGAATATATACAACATACACCTCTAGAAAGTTGATGGTGCATTACATAGTCCAAATGGCATGCATTTAAACACAAAGGTGTCACAAGGACATGTAAATGTAGTCTTTTCTTGATATTTAGGAGCAATTGATATTTGGTTGTAGCCATAGTATCCATCTAAGAAACAATACCAACCTTTTCCTGCCAATCTGTCAAGCATCTGGTCCATGAATGGCATTGGGAAGTGATCCTTCAAACTCCACTTGTTCAGCTTCATGTAGTCCATGCACACTCGCCATCCAGTGACTGGTCTTTGCGGGACCAACTCATTCTTTGCGTTAGCCACCACTGTCATACTACTATTTTTGGGCACACATTGCACTAGGTTGACCCAATGACTATCAGAAATAGGGTACACCACTCCAACATCTAACCACTTAATGATCTCTTTTTTGACCGCCTCTTGGACTGGTGGATTTAACCTCCGCTGGTGTTCAATGCTTGGGCTGGAATCCTCCTCAAGTTGGATCTTATGGGTGCATCTACCCGGAGGTATCCCGATGATGTCAGCAATGGTCCACACAATAGCCCTTTTGTACCTGATCAACACTTTGATCACAACTTTAACTTGTTCTTCATTCAAATATGCAGTTAAGATCACATGCAAAGTGTTGCTAGTTGATGAGTCCACGATTTGGACTCATTTAGGGCTTTATTTGGATATATTGTGTGTCCTCAAATGCTTATTTTGTGCCAATAACTGATGTAAAACCCTTGATATCTAGGTATTTGTATTAAGGAACAAAGCATGGACACTAATTTGTAAAAAGGAACAAAGCAAGATGAAAGAGCGAAGAAATGAAGGTCTGGTGATCGCCAAGTCCCTTTGGCGAGTCACTGAATGGCCATTACCTCGCCTAAAGTTCAAGTTTGCCAAGCCCTAAAGGAGAAAATCAATTTGGCGAGAAGAGGGAGCAGTCGACGTGTCGCCGAGTGGTTCGGTGATGCAGTGTTGGATCGCCCAAAGTTACAGAACTTGAGGATGCTGAAGGCAAAGGCAAGAAGGTGATGGAACTGACCAAAGGGTGGATCGCCTAACTGATCGGCGAGCCCGACTTACTGCGCCGAATGGTCCTTCACAGCATATTTTTGGCGACTATAAATATATTTTTTAACATTAAGTTTGATACTTTTTTATCACAATATTAGAATCAAATTTTATTCTGAACATTCATTAGAGTAATTTTTGAGTTTGAACTGTGAGTATTGAGACAAAAATTTTCCTTAGCTTTGAAGAATTGAAGTTTTCCAATTTTGGGAAATTGGAAGTGGGTCTTTGAGATTCTTCAATTTGGACTTTTGTAAAGACGAAATTAATCCTACCCAGTTGATGGAAACACAATTTGGTAACGATTTTTATTTTTTTATGATGTCTAACTAAAACCCCAATTCTTGGGGTGTGATTATGTGGTTATGGGCTGATTTAGTTTATGAGTATTGCTAATTGTTAATTTAAATATTGTTTAGGAGTGATTTCAATCAGTAATTGTGGTTAAAATTAAAGGATTGTAGTTGCAAATGTAGTTCTACCTTTGTGTTTTTGGCTTGCTCGAGAGAGAGGTTTTAAAACCAAGATTACTGAATTGATGGTCTGTGGGTATTGGGTTGTCATGGGTTCAGCTCGAGAGAGTGAATCCTAAACCCTCTTCCACACATTTAACTCAAGAGACCGAATGGACTAAAGCATAGGCTGTTCTTATTTGCTTGCTTGTTGGTGTTCGAGAGAAACCAACTTGATTTGGGGTAAATTGTTCGAGAGAAAGTTAACCCCAACTAAAGTCTAGCTTATTCATTGATTTACAGCTATTTACTAACAGTTGCAATTACCCATTTGCCTATATTAGCCTATAATTGAATCACATCCCAAGAACCCATCTCAATATTTATTAATTCGTATTATTTGATGTTGTTGTAGTTGATAATTGAAAATCAAAACCCCCTGTTATTTGACATTCATGTCAACCCCCTGATTTACATTATATTGATTATCGTAAATGGCTATTCCTATGGCTGATTTGAACATATTATTATTTTCCTATTGAATCTTAAACACGTACCACTCCCTGTGGGATTCGACCCCAACTCATTTAGTTGGGTTATTTACTGACTAACGATCGTTGACTCTTAGAATTGGATTAAGTGTCTTTGATAGCGTTATTCAATTAAAATGGTGTCGTTGCCGGGGAGTGGTGTTGGTTAAGATTTATAGTTAAGTTGAATTTTGTTCTTATTAGTTATAGTCGAATCTACTTACTTTTAGTTTTTCTTTGCCTGTTTGTGTTTTGAAACAAAAAGTATGAGTGTGAACTGAAGCAATGATATCCAAGTAGGCCACCAAGATGTCATCGGAAACCTCAACGATGTCAACAAGCCTAATGCTAATGACCCCCATCTTATGGGTGGAATTGGTGCCATTCACTTGCTTTCGGCTGAAGGGAACGTTGTGTTCCATATCATAAGTACTATGTTGCAGCTCTTGCAATTGAAAGGGTTGTTTGGTGGGCTGACTCATGAGGATCCCCATGAGCATATTAGTAACTTTGTAGATGTTTGCGGGCCGTTCTCCTTCAAGAACATATCCCAAGAGTCGGTCCGGTTGAGGTTGTTCCCATTTTCTTTGATAGGAGAAGCATGTATGTAGCTGGCTGAATTGCCACGAGAATCAATCACTTCGTGGGAAGAGCTGGTCACTGCATTTCAAGTGCGATTTTTCCCTCCTTCGAAGATGATGACTATCTAGGACAACATTTAGAGCTTTAAGCATTTGGAGGGTGAGCCAATTCATGAGACTTGGCTGCGATTCAAGAAGTTGGTGCTACAATGCACAACTCATGGTTTACCCGATAATGTTTTGCTACAGTATTTTTACCGAAGCCTTGATTTGGTGAACAAGGGTATAGCTGACCAACTTTCTCCGGGAGGTTTGAGGCAACAACCTTACATCATTACAACCCAACTTATGAATGGTATGACCACAATTAATTGGGCTTCGTACACCCGCGAAGATCAGGTCTCCCCTCTCACGTTTAAATTGACCAAGGAGCAGCTGGAGAAGGACCAAGAGAGGGACCAGAACATGGCCAAGATCATGACACAACTTGACATTTTGTCCAAAAATGTCATGGGATCTGGTGGTCGAAGTGTTAATGTCGTGGGTGTCGGGTCTGTTAATCCTGATGAGGCCAAGTTTGAGGCTTTGTACAATGAAGAGGTGAATTTCCTAGCCAACCAAGGTGGTGGTTATAGTTCAAACTACCTGAGGCAGGGTGGTAACCAAGGTTGGAACAGGGATGAAGATTGGAAAGATCGTGATAGAGAGTGGAGGGATCGTAACCCCACTTGGAAAGAGAGAGACGAGGAGAAGGATAGATATGTTCCTCCCCATGAGCGCCAAAAGCCAAAGGATTTTGAGGGTGGTCGGTGGGAGGATGTGCTTTCTCGTATCCTCAATAAAGTTGAGGGGTCGGACAAGATTTTGAAAGAAATGAGGGAAGATATTCGAACCTTAGCCAGACGGGAACCTCCCATTCAATATCGATCAAATAGTTGGAGACCCAAATGGGTCATATCTCATCTCATCTAAACCCGAGACTGCAAGGTGGGTTGCCTAGTGATACTATGGACAACCCCAAGAATAAGGTTTGAGCGTGGACTTGCGTCGTGCCGCGACGTTAACTAAGGCGTTGCTTGGGAGGCAACCCAAGTTTTATTTTCTTTCTTTTAATTTTGAAATAATGGTGTGTTGAATGTGCAGGTTGAAGTGTGGAATGTGTTTGGAAAGTGAAGATTGGCGAGCAAAAAGCCAAGTCAGTGACTCGCCGAAGAGGTCGGCGAGCCCGACTCTAACCGCCGTTGGACTCAAGGCATTTTGATATTGGAGTCTATAAAACTTGGCGAGCCCAGGAGTGAATTGGTTAATCGCCGACCAGGTCGGCGATCACGATTTAGTCCACCGTTTGGACCCCTACATTAACTAGAGGTCCTGTAAAACTCGGCTAGGTAAGTGCCCACTTGGTGTGTCGCCGAGTGGGTCGGTGAGCAATACTAATGTCGCTGAATGGGCGAAAACTTGACGATTTTTAAAGGCCAAAAGCTCAACAGTTCAAAATCTTTCACATTTCCTCACTTTTTAACTTCCCAAACTCACACCCGCACTATAGTATTCTATATTTTCATCTTATTTCTGCTTTTTAGTCGTTGATTGTGTGTTCGGAGTTATATTTCTTTGCCGCCTACCATTTCAAAGTATTTATTTGGCTTTTAAGGTTGGTTTTCTGAATCCAAATCCTTATATTATGATTTTAATCATTTGCAAATGATTTTATCTTAGTGATGTGTGATGGGCCTCTCTAATCGTAATTGTATGCTTGAATGCCTGTTTTAATTCAAATATCATGCCTAAATTGCTTTATTGTTGATTTTCCGAATGTTTTATGCCTAAAAATTGATTAAAATTGTTAGATGTTGCTTTGTTGTTGTTGGGTCTAGTCGGGTGAAGTCTAAGTAACCCACTTTTGTGCCAAATGACGTATTTTACCCAATAATGGAGCGGTTGCCGTTATTCTTAAGGGCAAAAGTCGTCAAATGGCCAAATTTGTCCAAACTGAGAGAAGTCTGAGTATCCCGGGGGCATGGGTGTAATGGGTCTAGGCCTAATTGAATAGGTGCATGTTTTGATTTTGTTTTCGAGGGCTGCGGGGTTGAATTTGAAAGACGGGGCTGAGAGTAGGCACGTTGGGTCGTTTGGCGAGCTGGGTCGAGCTCGTCGAACCACTCGGCGGTTCACCGAATCCCACTTATCGCCTTTAGTTTCATGCTAAATCTTGAGTTTGGTTCTGTAACTTTCGGCGAGAAGCTTGAGTTCGCCGAGTGCACTCGGTGACTCGCCGAAAGTCCTTCTTGATCGCCCTTTCTGCGCCCCTAACCCCTAAAATGCACTGTAACTTTTGGAGGGATAATCCTTGCCCTTCCCATCGCCGACATGCCATTTGTCTAAGAAAATTTTGAGCCAATCCTTTCGGTGAGCTCGATCTGGCTCGCCAAAGTGATTTGGCGACTCGCCGATTGGTTCGGCGAGTCTGTCTACAACTATTTTTCTGCAATTTTTCTTGAACTTTTTCTGACAGTTTTAAATGTTTTTGCAGATATGGATAGAACCAATCTTGACATGACGTCCGGTAAGAGAGCATGGGGGATCGTGATAAATGAAGGGGGATCTTAGTTCCCTACAACCCATTTCCCCTCTTAGTTCCATACGTAACCATTCTATACCTAGACGATTTGTTTGTTTTCAGTATTATTATTATTATTTTCAAATTCATCTTTAAATAGACAGATATTTTTATTTGCTTCTCAAAAAAATCGAGCATGGGTAGAAAAATTTATGTGGATTATACTCTTAGAAAGAGTTCTCGTTTAAGAAAGTCTTCTCTAATGTTAATAGTCCCATTGTTTTTGAAGATCAAGCTTTGAGTTGAATGCTTTCACTCCGTCTCCCACCAATAAATCAAAAAGAGGTCATCCATCTAGTAGTGAAATCCCTACTGTTATTATCAATAATACCTCTAAAAGAAAGGGTAAAGAGAAATATGTTGGTATAAACTCTATCATTGTTACACATAAATCGCTAGTAAAGAAATGAGGAAGAGGTTACAATTGTTGAGTATCCTCATGATAACGATAGTAATTTTGGTGGACCTAGGATTACGAAAGAATAAGGTCCTTTAAGGAGAAAATATTAATCTCAAATGCTCAATCAAGAGGAACATTTATTTGTTCACCAAGTTTAGATACCCATGATTAAGGAATATTCCTAAAACATGAACCACAATTGTTCAGTTCCTTGAAGGGTATTCACCCCTAATAAAGACTAAAATTGTGAGATGGCTTCACCCTTCAGCAGGGGTTTATAAGTACAATACTGATGTCTCATTTGAATATGAGACATGAGTTGGGGTTATAGCTTTTTGTATCAGAAATGAGAAGGGGGATCTGGTGTATGCAGAATCTAAAGGGGTTACAAAGGACTCAATTTTGGAGGCTGAGATCATGACAAATTAAGAAGGGCCTATATTATTGTATTCAGAAGACCTTGATTCCCTTGATTACTGAGACTGATTCTCTATTCACTTAGAAAGTACTAAATGGAGTGTGGGAGGTTCCATGGTAGATAACGTGGGAAGCAAGGTGCATTAAACAATTGATAAAGAATCATAGGGTGGAAGTGGTTCCTACTTTGAAAGAAAGAAAAAATCAAGATGATTTTTTTTTACTAAATCGTTTGTTCATTTTGCAGGAATTGAGAGACAACAATATCATAACATTCAAGAACTATCACAGAAGGATGGGACAATATTGCAACTAGAGAAAGCAAATATACCTAATTTGAGGATTAGAAAAGTGCAAAACAAAAGCTACAATGGATAAGCACATACATTACAACAGGTTTAGAATGATAAAGTATCTAGAACAGTATGAGAAAGGGGAGATTTTTTGGTACCAATAATCTCCAAGCGATAAATAGTTTGATTACAACGTATGCAATGTGTCGACTTAAAAAGTGGTATTAATCCCGATGGGTTTCAACCTTTTGAGGAGATTAATCAAAAGACTGAGTATCAAATTGCACAAAGAAATTAAAGACAAGAAACTCATCTTGACAAGATTCCATCACTGACTGTTTTGGAATCCTTCAGCTTTGCTATTAACCCAGGCTCAGATCGTCTGCATCTAGGTAAAAGCAGTCTTCAATGACTGTTGAATCATGAAATCAGTGAGAGTTTTTTTTATGTGGAGATGATTTCAATCCATACTTGAATCTTTATCGATCTAGCAGCTATATCGAGGTAGAGGGCTCACCAGGAGGAGTTGCCAGTAATGAAGTGCTTGAATTTTTCAGAAAACCATCGATGCCCTAAGCTCTGTGATGAAGAAGAAGCCATTGCGGATGGAGCTTCCCTTGTTTCCTAATAGAGTGTCAGTTGATTTGGTCTTTGTTACTTTTTGTATTTGGGGCTTGGGTCATTTTTGGACCCAAGTTTTGTACGTGTGGTAATTTTCATTTTTTGATTTATTAATAAATGGACTTGGTCCAAAGCTTAAATCAAAATAGTTTCCAAGAAAAATAAATATGGATATCTATGTCAAATAAATATTAAAATAATCTTTTTTTGCCAAATAAATAAAATTGAGCTATTTATTGCCAATTATAAATATATAAGTTGTTATGATTTGCCATTTTTCATGAGTCACTCACCTACCCCATTAGGATTTTGGCTAATATTAACTTTAGAAATATTACACTTTTTTGGTAACAACCTATAACATTTGTTTACCACTTTTTTGGTCTAATTTTATAGAATTCTTCAAAATGACTCAATTCGGATAAAAAGGTCATATTTGATGTAATTAATACATATTTATCATAGGGCCAATTTAGATAAAACAGACCATTTTTTTTTGTGGTGATATTAAAAGAAAAACTTTTTGTTGTTTATATTTTGTTTGTTGCTCTTTTTCTTATTTTTTTTCTTGTCTAATTATTTCACTTCTTTTGTGGAAAAATGAATATTTGTCATTTTTATTATTTTTATTTATCCTTCTATTTATTAAGCTGGAATGCATGATAGACAAATAAATATTGTTATCGATACATTTCATAATGATTTATATGATATCTATACACGATTATAGACCATTTATACAATGTCGATACACTAGATACATATTTATATAATATCGATATATTACATATACACTACATAATCATTTGTTATGTTGTTTAAAAATAATTGTAATAATTCATTGTTAAAAGTTTCTTGTTGCTCCTTTTTAATTTTTCTTCTTTTCTAAGTTTTTCACTTTTTTGTAAAATATGAATATTTATATCGTTTTTTTTATTTTTTCTTTTATTTATTTATTAAGATGATAATGGATGATAATAAAATAAATATCAATACATTACATAATTATTTATATAATTTGATACATGATATAGTACTGATATCGTACATATACACTACATAATTATTTGTACATTATATATACATTATGTATCATTTATATGATATTGATACATGTTTATACACGATTTATATAATACTGATACATTACATATACACAACATAACTATTTATACAATATCGATACATTACATAATTATTTGTATATTATATAAACATACTTTTACACCATTTCTACAATATTGATAGGTCAAAAAAATTCCATGAAAAAAAGTTTTTTTTAAGAAATAGAGGATATTTTTTATTTAAAAAACCGCAGCCAAAAAAAAACACAATAGCGAAATATTTTTTTTCTTAAAAAAATCAACGCTGCAAGAAAAGGAAAAGAAGCAAAAAAAAAGGCCTAATGAACTTGGGTCGAATTGAGCTCTCTAATGTTGAGCCCACGACCTCGTTTGGCTATTTTTTTTCTTTATGACTATATTTATGGTAAGCAAATTATTTTATTGTTTATAAAGCAACTTACAAAAATGACTATATTTATAGGTTATTGAAGTTCAATATCTATAAATATGTTATTTACTAAAAATGACTATACTTTATGTCAACTTCTAATTGCATGCTTGTATTTTTTTTTAATTATTATTCATACAGTGATACATGCGAACTTATAATGCACTAAATAAGGTGTGGTATGTTACCTTAACTGCCAACATTTTATTATGTCCCTAAATCACTCAAATTTCATTATTAAATTACCAACTAATAATTATATATTGAATGCATATCCCGATTCATTCACATAATACAATAAGTTGTATTTATATTCCTAAATACCATCTATTCACAAAATACTAATTATCAAGATATTCATAAAATTTTGAATATAAAAGAGTATTTATATCTTTTTCTCGCTATATTTTTTCATATGTTTTTTATTTTTCTATTTATACATTAATACAGTTGTAATTACAATAACTAAATAAGGAAAAGTATTACTTGTACAATTAGCATATGAATACTTTGAATTCAAATTGGTGTTTCTATTTATAAAACTTAAAGTATTAATATATAAAGGATACAAGTATTTATAAAAGCTTAATGTATTAATACGTCAAACAAGGTAAATAGTACAATTTTAGCATATGAACACAACAATTTGAAAAATGAATACACTATTGTTAAACCAAAAATGAATACACCAATATAATATACATATGAACACACTGTTGTTAAATAAGAAAAATGAAAAAACAATAGAATGTGTAGGAATCAAAGTGTGTAAGTATTCGGCTGTATAAAAAAACTGAAAAAACCAACAAAACGTCAATATCTTTTTGGTCAAGTTTTTCCTATAATACTTGAGGCTTGGTGTTAACTTAGGTATTTATTTATAAAAATATAGTATTAATGTATCCAACTATACTTGTATTTAGGGGTGTACATAGGTTGGTTTGGTTTGGTTTTTTCATTAAAAAAAATATAAACCAATTATGTCGGTTTATTAAATCTAAAAACCAAATCAAACCATATAAAGTCGGGTTTTTTGGTTTTTATTTTATTTTTCTGGTTTTTCGATTTTTTACACTATATAGTTTTGAAAAAGAGATGAAATATATTTTCACTTACCTCTGTGATAAGATAAACTTAAAAAATGTTAAATGATTAGAAATCTTCGAAAAGACGGTAAAATTAACATTAGTACAATTTTTTTTTTTTGAAATATCTACGTTCAATATGTTAAATTAATAAGATTAAAGGCTACAGTCAAACTGAATACAAAGCGAAATATTTATAAAGTAAATTGTTAACCTGAATTTGAAAAACTATAACAATATTATTGTAACTTCTGATCGTAATACAAAACAAAACATTTACAAAATTTTACAAGCCCAATTTTGAAATAATATATATAAGCATTGAAAACTATAAAATAACTAAAAATATATTAACAAAGTAGATTATAAGTAATTTTTTTTTTTTATCTATAAATAAAATAAAATTATATTTATATTATGTCAGTTTGGATTGAGTTTGGTTTAACTTTTTTTCTTTGACTACCAAACCAAATCAAGAGTGATCGGTTTTTTTTTCCAACGCCAAACCAACCAATCCAAACCACAAAATGAGTCATGAGTGGCACCCACACTTAACCTCATAGGTGGGCAAACCAACAAATACAACCCCAACTTATTTGTCACGACCCAATCCACCGGACAGTGTGGGCACCCACTCTAACACCTAAGTAGGAAAACCCTCATATCTCAATAGTTAAAACATGCGTAAAATTAATGAAAAACGGAGATAATGTAATAACAGGGTTTTATAAATAAGAACTTGTAGAACAAGTTCGGTTAAGACTTGTAAAGTAATTAACACCCCCAAGGACCTAGTCTAAACAGGTACAAGAGCTACTAAGAGTACAACAGGACATAATAATGAAAAGACACAACTTCCACCATGCGGAAGGAAAAATAGAAGTTGCTGGAGATTTCTTCGTCTTTGCTAAATGAAACATCACCGACCTGCATCCAAACTATGCCAAAGAGGCATAGCAAGAGTAGTATCAGTGCAAAACCACACGTACTGGTAGGCATCATCAGTCAACCCGACGCCCACCACATAACATAAGAAATCAACTAGCAAGAATGTGCAATAAACCACTCGCTCCTCCACTTTTACCCTCTCTAGAATACCTCATACTTACTCGGTTCTTGATCTTAGTCTAACCATCCTAACACATAGAAGAGTCCACGAATACAACTACAAGCATTCCGACTAGCCACCCATGACATACCCTTACTTTCTCTTCTATCTTACCCAGTCTTTGCCCCATGGTACATTACAACAAACTTTCTAACTAGTAACCACGAATCCCTTTATCCAAGGTGAAATCCACCTAAGTATTTACATCACGTACCCCCACTTCTCGCCCTTGCAACACACGTACAACCCCTTTCTCTCAATTATTACGACCCTTGAACCCTTGGCCTTCCCGATTCATTCAACAACGAGATACGTAACAAGTTTACTCAACATAGAGGGACAATCAGATATAAGTCCTCATAACCGTATAACAACTCCGGGGAAATACATTATCAATTATCATTACGAACCACGTTCAATTTCACAATCCTCAAGATATACAATTATGTCAAGTCATTGGTCCTCTCATGAAATCCAAACACAAACTGTTAGCATACCGGAATGTGGTACCCGATCCAATGTTTATGCCGGAACGTGGCAACCGATCCCATATTTATGTCGGAATGTGGCAACCGATCCAAGTTAGTTTGTCAGAACGCAACAGTCGATCCATTCAGTAAGCCACAATCACAATCACAAGTATATTCTCATAACCATACAATCAAGTCATGATTCATGGCATACCTCATTCAATTATTCTCATCTATGATTAGTGTGATCCATAATGCAGCATTTGCATACATACTGTTACGCCTCAGAAAAACTACTAGGTGAAACTAGAGCCTTACGTGAGAGTTTTGATTTTGTTGTGGGGTTTAAAAGTATAAAATGGTTTCCCGAGCTTAGGTTGAGGGGTTTAGGGGTTAAACATCAAGGTAAGACCCTCCAAGAACCAACCAAAAATCCTTGAAGAGGACCCTAAAGCCTAACCCCCCAAAGCTCCCCAAATCTGCCCATAGCTTCCCAAAAATGTGAGCTACGGATGGGACCTACGGGGCGTAGGTCCATCCACGCCACGTGGGTCTAGCGAGTGGGTCAAGGCCTAGAAAAGTGAGTTGCAGACCACTCACCCACGACCTACAGGATGGGGCGTAGATGCACCCACGGTCCGTGGGTCATGGGGCATGAGTCATGCATGCACTTTCTGCCCAAGTGGAGGGTAAGTTGGTAAATTCCTTTTGAGGTTATTTTGAGGTGAAGTCAGTTTATATAGATTATTTAGACCTATATAAGTATTGTTAAACCATTAACTAACCTATTTACTTCATAATTACCAAAACTCAAATCATAACCAACTTCCCTCTCCAAAAATTCTCTCTCTAAAACCTCCATTGAAGAAGAAGAAGAAGAAGTCAAGGTCTAGGGCTCAAGGACTCATATTTTCCACCCAAATTTGTGAGGAATCTTCAATTAAGGTATGTTAGTTTCGATTCATGGTTAACTTTTCATCCATGAAGTCCTCAAACCGTCAATTTCAAAGTTTGAAATTCTCCAAAACTAAGGGTTTTCATTCTAGGTCATGGATTCTTTCTCAAAAATGTTTTCAATGGTTTAATTATCATATATTGAGATTGAATTGTTGTTTTATGGTGGTTTTAATATAAAATCCCTCATGAATCCATGATTTTCCCCATAACCCTAATTTATGACTATGTGATGTGGGTGAATTGTAGTAAGATGAATACTATGAAATTATTCTTGTAATGGTTTAGTTACTTGAATTCTGTCATTATTCATGCCTAAATTGTAGTAGTTCTAGGTGTGTTGGTAAACTATGATTCATGGCCTTGAAGGGCAAACTATGAAGATTGATGTATAATCATGATGCTTATGTATATGCTTTGTGATTTCAATGAAAGTAATGTGATCATGACTACAATGCAATTGTGATATTATTGAAAGGATATTCTCAATTATACACTTGTGAATGATGATGGCATGTTGTGAAAGGTTTCTTCATGTAATGTTATACCTTGAATTGGTAGGCTTAGGGCATCCTCTTCTTGTGTAATTGAAAGTGATCTTGATTGATGTACCTTGAATTGGTAGGCTTAGGGCATTCTCTTCTTGTGTAACTAAAATATCTTGACTTAATGAACATTAAATCGGTAGATCTAATGGTGGTAGCCTTTTCATGTGTTTAATAAGGTACCTTGATTTGGTAGACCTAATGGTGGTTGCCATTTCATAAATGATTAATGAAGTATTCTAAGGCTTCGTTTTGAATCGTTAGACCTAATGATGGTAGACCTTGCATGATGAGTCTATGAACTACTATAATGATGAACCTTGTATCGGTAGACCTAATGGTGGTAACCCTTTCTTGAGGATTCCATGAGCTATCTTAATAATGTACCTTGAATCGGTAGACCTAATGGTGGTAGCCCTTTCATGTGTTTAATAATGTACCTTGACTCGGTAGACCTAATGGTGGTAGCCCTCTCATGTGTAATAATGTTAATGAGAATGAATTACTTTATGAGAATGTAAATCTTAGCACCAAGTGGATATTGTAAGGTGGAAACTCTCCCCATGTTAGACCGAGTTTCTATGAACACCTTCCTTATCCCATAACTATGTGCCCTCATAGGTTATTAGCTAGTGGATCCACCTAAGCTAAATGTTACTAGTTGTACCTTAGGCAAGTAGACCAACTCTTTTCGGTGTAGGACATGACACTGGATTCCATTGTTTGCTCACATGGTCTATGTCAGTTAATGCTTATTCGTATCATGTGAGTTATGTGATATGGTTATTCATGAAGTTCTATGAAGTGTGGGTGGTAGTATGGGATGCCATCCATGCATTGCACGAGTAGGCTTTGAGAGTGTCTATGGTGTGTTTCTCTAATGTCATAATGTCTAATGAAATGAATGTGCTTATAATGATGTTAATGAGAATGTTGACTTAAAGGCTAAAGGTAATGATGAATGCTTAACTTGGATTGTTATTATGAGCTGTTTTCCATGCCATGACTTATTGAATATGAATGTTCTTTGTCTATGGTGGCCTCAAAGGGGTACTTAGTGTGAGTGGTATTATGGGATGTCATTCATACATTGCACAAGTATAACTTAGGGTTGTCTTAGATGACGGTTCTAATGTGTTATAATGACTTACATGATGAATATGATTATGTCTTAAGTGTTTATACTAAGGATGCATGATGATTCTCAAACTTGTTAAATGCATAGTATTCAACCAAAATGTCCTTCTTAGCATGATTTTTGCATGGCTATCATACTTAGTACATATTTGTGTTAACCCATATTTTTTCTACATTTCTACAAAGTGTAGGTTCCGGATCTTATGGTGACTCATGGTGTTCAAAGCTTGGATTGATTCTCTCCAAAACTAGTGGTGAGTCCTCATGGTTTGAGGACGAGAGTTGTTCTTTTCTAGTTTCTTTCATGTCATTTTACGTTTCGGACTATGTTGAAGGGTTGTGACCCTATTATTGATTTAAGTTGTATTAGATGGCCATGTGAGACAAAGTTAGACTTCCGTTGTTTTTAAATAAAGACTTTGATTGTATGGATAAATATTTTAAATTTCGTACCATTTTTCTTATGTCTTATGTTATGAATGCTATGAAATTTGTATGAGGCTTTTCGGAGTCTTGTACGTCGTGTTACATCCGGGGTGTAGGCTCGGGTCATGACAAACATGGTATCAGAGCAAAAGATGTTGGAATGGTTTTTAGGATGATGTTTCATAAGCCACGTCTAGTAGATTCTTGTTCATAGTGTGAAGCGTGCCACATTTATGAATGAGAGGCTATAAGATGTTACGAAACTACACTTCTTTCATTACTCTAAGTCGTTCCATAGAGTTTAACTCTATAATATATCTATCCTACTCCTTATCCGATGGTCTTCAAGATGTGACTACTCGAAGGGTTAATGCTACAAGGATCAAGGGAGAAAAGGTTAGTAGTGATTCCAATTGTGGTTATGTTACTAGAGAGGAATTCATATGATAGAATTAGATGATATCCTTAAGTATAAATGGGTTGAATTATGGTTATGTGTGTTTGTTGGTAGAAGTCATGATAAGTTTTGAGGTATGTTGAAAGATTTGATGAATAGGGTGTTTTAGAAAATCCTAGATGTGTTGAGAGAGTAGACTCCTCTAAGAAGGGTAGGAGTGTAATTCACCTTGGTTTAGAATCATCTTATGTGATGGGTGTGAAGGCTTAGTGATTACTTGCTCTGACCTTAGAATTGAAAGAAATGAGGCTTAGAAGAGTCCGTATAGGGTTACTCTCAAGGGGGAGATGATGTGCTTAGGTAGAAAGGTCGTTGAGTGTTCTTGATATTCATGAGTTAGGTTTTCTTGAAATTCTCACCTTGAGTGGTGTGGTAAGGTTGCTTGTGAACTAGAGTTGCTTAATGAGAACCTCTCTAAGTTAGAAGTATCGGTTGGGATCTTAGACTGGCAAGTTAAGAAATAGAAGAGTAAAGGAGTTCCTTCCATGAAAATGTTGAGAAGTGGTAATTTAGTAAGGGTTTTAGTAGAGGATGCTACTAGAGTGGAAAAAGGAGCCCTTCCAGATAAAGGCACCGGTATGTTGATAGTTCCTTATAGATGTAAATGTTTTGTTAAGGTCCCTATGTTATTGTCCATGTTAGCCTTAGTATGGGTTTACTCCCAACGGGGAGATGGTATGCTTGGAAGGCAAGGTTGTTGAGAGTCTCGATATCCTCATTCTCTTCCTTATATTCCTATTCAAGCTTCAGACAAAGAGTTCCTTGTGGCTTGTTTCATGTTTTTGAGTCATGTGTGATTTATGTGTTTTTGTGGTCTCCTTATGATATGTGTGTTCTTTATGAATTCATGTTTAATGAGAAAATGAGTTTTTATGATTTTTATTCCTCATGTTGATGTGCATTTAGTATGAGTTGCCTATATGCTTCATGAGATGAATTGTTGAACATGCTTAAATGTGCTTTTGAGAATAATTGCATAATTTGATTCATGATGTTATGATGAGCATGATTTGAGTTGGAAAAGGTAATTCCTCCAATAAAATGAGAAATGTTGAAGTTTTCATGCATAATGGGTTTGTAGATGTAGTTCCTACTTCCTTGTGCTGCATTGAGTATGTTTAGATGGAGTTGATGTTTCCTCCTTGTTTTGTGCATTGTTATGATGTTTCATACATGATGGGCTGCTAGTCTTGAGTCTTTAATTCCATAAGATGTTTAAAGTGTCATTCGAGGATGAATGTTCTCAAGGGGAGATAATGTTACGCCTCGGAAAAACTAGTAGGTGAAACTAGAGCCTTACGTGAGAGTTTTTGAGTTTGATGTGGGGTTTAGAAGTGTTAAATGGTTTTCCGAGCTTAGGTTGAGGGGTTTAGGGGTTAAACGTCAAGGTACGACCCCCCAAGGACCAACCAAGGGTCCTTGAGGAGGACCCTAAAGCCTAACCTCCAAAGCTCCCCAAATCTGCCAAAAAATGTGAGATACGAATGGGACCTACGGGGCGTAGGTCCATCCACGCCACGTGGGTCTAGCGAGTGGGTCAAGGCCTAGAAAAGTGAGTTGCATACCACTCATCCACGACCTGCAGGCGAGGGGTAGATGCACCCATGGTCCGTGGGTCATGGGGCGTGAGTCAAGCCTGCACTTGCTGCCCAATCTCGGCCAAGTGGAGGGTAAGTTGTTAAATTCCTTTTGAGGTTAGTTTGAGGTGTAGTCGGTTTATATAAATTATTTAGACCTATATAAGTATTTTTAAACCATTAACTAACCTATTTACTTCATAATTCCCAAAACTCAAATCATAACCAACTTCTCTCTCAAAAAATTCTCTCTCTAAAACCTTCATTGAAGAAGAAGTCGAAGTCTAGGGCTCAAGGACTTATATTTTCCACCAAAATTCATGAGGAATCTTCAATTAAGGTATCGTAGTTTTGATTCATGGTTAACTTTTCATCCATGAAGTCCTCAAACCTTCAATTTCAAAGTTTGAAATTCTCCAAAACTAAGGGTTTTCATTCTAGGTCATGGATTCTTTCTCAAAATCATTTTCAATGGTTTAATTATCATATATTGAGATTGAATTGCTGTTTTAGGGTGGTTTTAAGATAAAATCCCCCATGAATCCAGGATTTTCCCCATAACCCTAATTTATGACTATGTGATGTGGGTGAATTGTAGTAAGATGAATGCAATGCAGTTGTACTTGTAATGGTTTAGTTACTTGAATTATGACATTATGCATGCCTAAATTGTAGTAGTTCTAGGTGTGTTGATGAACTATGATCTATGGCCTTGAAGGGCAAATTATGAAGAGTGATGTATAATCATGATGCTTATGTATATGCTTTGTGATTTCAATAAAAGTAATGTGATCATGACTAAAATGCAAATGTGATCATGAATAAAATGCAATTGTGATATTATTGAAAGGCTATTCTCAATTATACACTTGTGAATGATGATGACATGTTGTGAAAGGTTTCTTCATGTAATGTTATACCTTGAATTGGTAGGCTTAGGGAATCCTCTTCTTGTGTAATTGAAAGTGATCTTGATTGATGTACCTTGAATTGATAGGCTTAGGGCATCCTCTTCTTGTGTAACTAAAATATCTTGACTTAATGAACATTGAATCGGTAGACCTAATGGTGGTAGCCCTTTCATGTGTTTAATAATGTACCTTGAATTGGTAGACCTAATGGTGGTAGCCCTTTCATAAATGATTAATGAAGTACTCTAAGGCTTCGTCTTGAATAGGTAGACCTAATGGTGGTAGCCTTGCATGATGAGTCTATGAACTACTATAATGATGAACCTTGAATCGGTAGACCTAATGGTGGTAGCCCTTTTTTGAGGATTCCATGAGCTATCCTAATAATGTACCTTGAATTGGTAGACATAATGGTGGTAGCACTTTCATGTGTTTAATAATTTACCTTGACTCGGTAGACCTAATGGTGGTTGCCCTCTCATGTGTAATAATTTTAATGAGAATGAACTACTCTATGGGAATGTAAAGCTTAGCACCGAGTGGATATTGTAAGGTGGAAGCTCTCCCCATGTTAGGCGGGGTTTTTATGAACACCTTTCTTATCCCATAACTATGTGCCCTCATAGGTTATTAGCTAGTGGATCCACCTAAGTTAAATGTTACCAGTTCTACCTTAGGCAAGTAGACCAACTTTTTCCGGTGTGGGACTTGACATCGGATTCCATGGTTTGCTCACATGGTCTAGAAATCTCCTTCTCCTTCCTTCCCAATCTTAGAGCAGTTTTTGGGGATTTCTAGGGTGGTTTACGTCTAAATTATGTATTTTAGGAAGAAGGATAAAATAAGATTTCGCGTTATTTACATTTTGTCTCGCCTATCCCGCTCTGGTGCCAGCTTACCCCGTCGTGGCGCCGGCGCCCTAGTGGCATCTCACCCACCCTGGCGGGATAGTGGCCCAGAAATTTTCCAATTTTTTCCCCCTAAATAACGACGATTCGGATCGTTACAATATATACCAATTTACCTCTCATTTGTCCCTGAACGATTAGTGCACGGATCATCACACGCCCTATTTTGGCTTACTTCTAAACTAAAGTATTGGTCCATTATGGAAACCACGACGGGTGGTGACTCTCCCAAATCGAACACAAAAGATGTTATACTCAAAGGGGGCGGTTAGAGATTTAAGGCAACACACGAAGAAACGATCGCGTCCAACTTTACATTGCCTGACCCGGCCAGGGCGGCAGCCCTTCCGCTGAGGTGAGGCCTATGTGGCGAGGATAATCCCGCTAAAGTGGGAGATCAGAAAATAGTATAGGAGGAATGAGGAATGGTTTCCTCATTTCTACCTTTTTCCTTAGTCAATCTCTCCCAAAATCCTCTCGATTAGCCTTCCCCGAACGTCATAATCAAGGTAATATTCATGCTTTTTTACTCTCTTTACTTCATTACTTACTTAACTACGAATGTGTGATGATAAATGATTGATCAGAATATCCTTGGGGCATTTTTCAAAATTGTGAAAATAGGTTGCTTGATTTGCTAGGAAAAACGTAGCATGGATACTTCCCTTACGTCCCCAACGTCTCCACAACATCCTGGGCGTAAGGATTTCGTAAGAATAAAGTTAAATTGATACCAAAATGGTTGGGAGAAGTTGAAAAGTCTGTTCATTTAAAAATCGAATTAGGGGGGTATTTAGGGGTTATTTTGCCAAAATAATAGCATATTTAGGTTCTAGGGTAGTTAATATACTCTGATCTGCTGAAATTCCATCAAAATAGGGATTTTGGGATGAAGAGGTGCCATGATCGCGCCTAGAGTTCGTCCTAGATGAAGGTCGCTTTGGTGACCTTCATCCCGTTATGGCGGCTTTCATAATCCCGCTCTAGCGGGATTTTGGCCGTTGTGGCGGGTCCTGGGGAAACAGTGGTCTGGTCCCCTTAACTCAGAAATTTCTCTTTTCCCCTTCCAACCTTGCACTGTCTATTTCCATTGCGTTCTAACGTAAATTTTTCTTAACTTGCAGGCTTATCTAATGGCAGGTCTAAATGAGGAAATTTGCCTTTTGTCCGATATCCTGATGCTGCTAGTCGAGAGAGATTTCATGACTTTTGGAACAACAAGTTTGGCTGTGAGAGGGGCTTCGTATTACTCAGGCTGGAGGAGAAAGAGCATGCCTTCTATGCTCGCCTGATGGAGTTTAGATAGGCCCCACTGACCGAGGCTCCCCCTGCCGCACGTGCCGACTGGGTGAGAGAGTTCTACGCTATCCTGCCCACCATCCGTTGGGATGACCCTCACCCCATCATCAACATCCGGGGAGTCGACATCCCCGTAAATGCCACTACCATAAATGAGGTACTATAGTTGTCCGAGACCTCGAACGCTGAGTACGAGGCTAATCTGAGGGAGATGGATGATGGCTGACTGAGGGACACACTGGTGGAGCCTGCATGTTGGGACAGAGTCTATTGGCCTACTGCTGAGGGTATTACTAGTGTGGACTGGTCACCGGATGGTAAGAGGTGGCTTCACTTGGTCACTAAGAGGATTCACCCATCGGGTAGCCGCACAGACATGACATTTCCTTGGGCCTTGGCGGTGGCATGCGCGGTGCAGGGCATTGAGCTGAATGTGAGGTCGCAGATTATTTTCGAGTGGAAGATGTTCTATCGAGGTAACAAGAAGGCTTTCTTTTTGCCAGGACTTATCACTGCGTTATGCAAACAGGCGGGGGTGCCCCTCCTAGATACTGATGAGGTACTTCATATGGATCCCCCACCCTCTTTTGGTTGGACAGGGCTCTACTTCTCGGAGCAAAATGAGGAGGACGGACAGGTCCAGCATCAGTCAGGAGGTCGCAGAGTCGGACGATGAGGGAGGCGACGACACTCGTCCCACCCGGTCCCAGCCCCCACTCTCAGGTGCATAGGTAGAGGAGGACTTGGAAGATTTTCGGAGGAGATCTGGGCGCCCAATTATTGAGACCACTGTGATTCCCCCCAACACCGCCCTAGAGCTTGAGATGCTCCATCGCGAGCTGCGCCAGGAGAGAAGAAAGGGCCTGGAGAGGGACCGTCTGCTGGTCCAAATATGGAAGGCGGTGAAAATCATGTTCACTTGCGTCGCCCCCGGATAGGAGATTCCCATAGTTGAGAAGGGATATTTTCGTCAATTCGCTTGCCTGGAGGAGGCCATGACAGGCCTGGTGCCTCCGGAGGATCTAGACTCTGACGATGACACCTCCCAGTCCCAGGGTTCTTTACTTGTTTTCTCGCCCTTCTTGGGCTTGTAATTTAGAACAAAACTTTATTTTTATCTTTTCGCCTTTTCTTATGTTTTTGTAGCACGTGGATGCTGGTTTTCTAGTTGTCTTTTCATCGTACACAATCAATTTCTAAGTTTTATAATCAATTCTCAATTTTCGCTGAACACTGAGTGAATTGCAGGGGTTAGCCTGAATACCCTTTGGGGTTTATTTGGGTAACTTTGGGAAAAAAATGAGGCAGGCTGAGATTCTGCCTCGCCCCGTCCCGCTCTGGCAGGAGAAATCCCGATCTGGCGGTCTCGCCCTGGCGGGAATAATCTCGCCCCAGCTGCTCAGACAGAACCAGAACCCAGGCCAAAAAATTTCTGGGGTTCTTCTCTTTTCTAAATTTCACAAAGATTCCCAGCCTTACCAAGCCATTTTAGGATAATTCTCTGAGCTAGGAAAACTCATTGTCTATCCCAAGTCAATCCCACGATACACGAACCAACTCATTCTCATTAATTCAGCACCATAATCCACACATCCCCAGGATATACCCATACACTCATACGGTTATTACACAAGAGCAAGACCCGTTCAGACCTTCCTTAAAAATCACCTCGTAGCTTTATCTAAACCCTTGCATCGAACCTAGTCAGGATCTTCTTTTCACCACAAGTTTCACGATACCCAAGCATTTACAATTGGTATAATTCAACAACTAGGCCAACATGTTGCATATATCAAAGTCCAGACACCCTTTATTGTGCACCCAATCACATCATCACATTCAAGCAATTACAACTTCACATTCGCAATTAATTCAGACAATAAGAAGCACGCATTCATAGTTTCCAAGATACAATTAACAGACAAGTCCAATTTATTAGTTAGTTCGCTCCATGGATGACCATTCATGATCATCCATGCAATTACACAACCCCTAGGGCCAGATACCAATTGGAGCCTTCTCAGTTCCATTTTGCTTTGCTTGTGGCCCCTCAGTCGTGACAACGACGTCCAGTTGTTGAGATACCAATTGGAATAGGGAGATACCAATTGGACTCAACTCATACCACAAGCTACACGCACATGAAAAGAGAGAAAGAAGGTGGAACGACTTCCTAGAATGCTTCCTAGCTTCCTGAAGATTAGAAGTGGACGTCAACACTTTAATCCGCAGGATTCCAGTCCACATTCTGCTCTTGTACTGAGAGACCGGTAACCAGAGCTCTGATACCAATTTTTCACGACCAAACCCACCAGGCTATGCGGGCACCCACTCTAACACCTAAGTAGGAGAACCCTCATATCTCAATAGTTAAAACATGCAAAAAATTAAAGAAAAATAGAGATAATGTAATAACAGGGTTTTATAAATAAGAACTTGTAGAACAAGTTTGGTTAAGACTTGTAAAGTAATTAACACCCCCAAGGACCTAGTCTAAACAGGTATAAGAGCTACTAAGAGTACAACAGGACATAATAATGAACAGACACAGCTCCCACCATGCAAAAGGAAAAATAGAAGCAGCTGGAGATTTCTTCGTCTTCGCTAAATGAAACATCACCGACCTGCATCCAGACTATGCCAAAAAGGTATAGCAAGAGTAGTATCAGTACAAAACCACACATACTGGTAGGCATCATCGGTCAACCTGACGCCCACCTCCCACCGCATAACATAAGAAATCAATTAGCAAGAATGTGCAATAAACCACTCGCTTCTCCACCTTTACCCTCTCTAGAATACCTCAGAATTACACTAGTACCCTTACTACTAACCACCTTCTCAGTCAACCTACTTACTAGGTACCTGATCTTAGCTTAACCATCCTAACGCATAGAAGAGTCCACGAATACAACTACAATCATTCCGACTAACCACCCACGACATACCCTTACTTTTTCTTCTATATTACCCTGCCTTTGCCCCATGGTACATTACAACAATATTTCTAACTAGTAACCATGAATCCCTTTCTCCAAGGTGAAATCCACCTAAGTATTTACATCATATACTCTACCCCCACTTCTCGCCCTTGCAACACGCGGGACAACCCCTTTCTCTCAATTATTACGACCCTTGAACCATTGGCCTTCCGGATTCATTCAACAACGAGATACGTAACAAGTTTACTCAACATAGAGGGACACTCAGATATAAGTCCTCATAACCATATAACAACTCCGGAGAAATACAATATCAATTGATATACAATTATGGCAAGTCATTGATCCTCTCATGGAACCTAAACCCAAACTGTTAGCATACCCAAATGTGGTACCCGATCCAATGTTTATGCCGAAATGTGGCAACCGTTCCCATATTTATGCTGGAACGTTGCAACCGATCCAAGTTAGTGTGTTGGAACGCAACACTCAATCCATTCAATAAACCACAGTCACAATCACAAGTATATTCTCATAATCATACAATCAAGTCATGATTCATGGCATACCTCATTCAATTATTCTCATATACGATTAGTGTGATCCATAACGCAACACTTGCATACATACACGCATTATAACGATGTAATTACTGACATAGATGACACTAATATGAATTCACAACTATCACAATGAAGTATTTATCAACATATAGCACTTAAACAATAATTTGACCCTACTTAGCCCTAGTTCATCATCTAAGGCTTCTTCGTATGATTTAATCATCTTTTGTTCGGCTCACGAAGGCCTACGCATAAATCTTACCATTGATTTTCATTATACTATGCAGTGAGCACATATTTATAACTACTCAATTAATAAAACCTAGCCTACCTGGGCACCAAGTAGATGCATGGGGTTTTTGCTTCGATTCTTATTTCCGAACTTCATGATGGTGATCTTGACCAGAAATCCGTAATCTATCGATCTTCTTACGCTAGAAATCTCCTTCTCCTTCTTTCCCAAGCTTAGAGTAGATTTTTGGGGGTTTCTAGGGTGGTTTACGTCTAAATTAGGTATTTTAAGAAGAAGGAGAAAATAAGATTTCGCGTTATTTACATTCTGTTTCGCCTATCTCGCTTTGACGCTAGCCTACCCCATCGTGGCGCCGCCGCCCTAGCGGCATATGGCCCGCCCTGGCGGGACAGTGGCCCAGAAATTTTCTATTTTTTTGTTTTTTCCTAAATAACGACGGTTCGGATCGTTACATTATTTTAGTTGTTCAACTTATGAATTACAATCATAATGCGGAAGCTTAAATCTTATTGATGTAAGAAATTCAAATCCACTAAAGTCTATTAAAATATCATTTTCCAAAATCTGAAAGTCATCACATCAAGGACATTTAATCTCCAAATACTAAGCCTAAGCTAGCGTTTGGCCATAGATTTCCAAATATTTTTGGCAAATATTATTTGTGAAAATTTGGGTGAAATTTCACCATGTGTTTGGCCATAGTATTTGGGAAATATATTTGACTTTTTTAGAAAAAATGTGATTTATACCCATAAGTTTTAAAAACTATCAAAACTAACCATAAGTTTGTATTACAAGTCAATGGATCTTCGTTGCAACAAATAACAAATAGTGTCCATGACACTGGAGAAATGTGGTAGTTTGGAGTGAGTGCAACAAGCATCATTTCATACATCGTGAAGTAGACAAAGCACAGGACTTTGTTGCCCCGAGCCAATTGTTCATCATTTTCATCAACAATCATATCATCACTTTCATATTCACTAAATATTTCATCACTACTTTGGTGTTCACGTAAAAAAATTTGTAATACAACTCAAACAACTACTATAGAGGGTGTTTTTGTAAAAGATAAAAGTTTGGTGTAAAATTTAAATTTTTAAAAGATCCCAAATAATGAGATTTGACCCCAATACTAGAAAAAACTAGTATTTGAAAATTTGAGGTATTTGCCAAATAATGACAAATTGTATGGACAAACACTATTTGCCAAATTCCCCCCCAAATATTACTTGGGAAATTTATAGCCAAACGGTCCCTAAGAGTATCAAAGACACCAAAATAAATTAATAAAGTAATTTGTGTCCGAAAACTAAGGACATCATGCCATGACCTAGAGAATCCAACATGAGCTAGAATGAATAGCTCACCCTGAAAACTGATGTGCTGGAGACTGGTTAGAGCTGACGGCGAGTCAAAGTCGTTTGTACACTTGTTGCACTCCACAAAAGGAAAACAAAGAAAAATACAAGTAGGGCTCAGTATAGGGCAACATGTACTGAGTAGATATCATCGGCCGACTCAAAATAGTAACTAATATGCATAAAGTAATAGTATAAAATCAACTATAGAACTTAGTAGGTGGCAAGCAACAAGAAACATGAACAAGTGACAGTAGCACTGAAGCAATTCCGTAATCAGTCATAATATCAAGAACACACACGAGGACTCATGCCTCCACACCATGCTCATTTGGGAAATGGGTTCTTTGAGATTGAGTACTTTAAGTTATTTCAATATATTTTTCTTTGATGTTACCATACCGGAACGTGACACCCGATCCAATAATATCGTGTCGGAACGTGACACCCGATTCAATAATACCGTGTCAGAACGTGACACCCGATCCAATAATATCGTGTTGGAACCTGACACCCGATCCAATAATACCGTGTTGAAACGTGACACTCGATCCAATAATACTGTTTCGGTTCGTGGCACCCGATCCAACCATATAGTTAATTCATTTGTCATTCTTTATCATCTATTTCCACTTCCTTAACAATATTTCATCAAACCTTCTTTATTCAAGGCATCACTTTAATAGAACAAGTTCAAGATTATGGATTTTGTGGTTTTGGGATTACAAACCAATCACAACAACATATATATTATTCAAACCACAACAACCAAGTACATAGAAAAATTCATAATATCACTTAATGACTATCAATCACTAAGAGTCTATCTATCACATACAATAAACGATAACCTACCTCCACCGAAGAACCAAAGTCACGTAAGCTAATTCGCCAATTCTTTTCCTTTCTTCGATGCCTCAAATCATTCCCAATCTATCAAGTATGGATAATTTGTAAGTAACCGAGCTCAATTCTATTACCAAGCTCCTAATCTTGATGCCAACTAACTTGTTAAGTCTCATAATTCTTAAATCTTAAGCCTAGGTTAAGTCTCAATTTCTTTAATACCATAAATGTAATAAATGCATGTAATATAATACCCCTAATATTTAATTACGTATCTTAATATATCCAAAACTTGATAATATAATGATATTATCTTTTTTAAAAGGCATAAGCCCACTAATTCATGAAACTCGTGGTTGTAACAAAAAATTAAAGCTTAACTTGGTGGTAAATTTAATTTAGTCTCTAATATCCCCAATGATCAAATGGTCACTGACCATCCTTAATTTTATAATTTACTATTTCAAATCATTATTCAATCATACATCACTTACCACTAATTCCTGTAACCAATTATCAACAGAAACAAGCCCTCAATTTAATTAGCCGACACCAAGACTCAAATCCAATTCTTCCCACACCAAATATATAATAATAGCAATATGGAATTTACCTTAAAAAAAATATTGCATATACTAAATTATTACCTGATGCAGTTGGCCGCTCTTCGTGACGCTGCATAAAGTTTTCCACGTTATTCGTCCGCAGGTGATATTCTTCCAAACCCTTTCTTACTTAATTCAATATTTCACCACGGCTAATTGTATTGGACATTAAATAAATTATGGTTTTGGCTCATTAACCACCCATTAAATAAAAATAATAATAATTTAATAAGTACCCGTCAACTAAATAACCGTAGTTATCAAATAGTTCCAAAACTCTCATTTAAAATTTACTGGAAGGTTCTTTTATGAAAGAAATAGGTCTAGTGTTCAAAACGACCTAACGGATCGTTACAACTCATTACTTAAATTTTTCAATAATAATTTTAAGAATTATTTTATTTTATTATTGTTAAAATTAATCAAAATCATAAACACGTTCACGCAATACCTATTATCCTCTCGCCAACATTTGGTTACTATATTACTTTTGATTTATTTATTTAGTGTGTTTACCTTAATTAAAATCATGATTTTGAATTATCTATATTTTTGTTTCCAATATGATATATTTATAATTTAAATTAATGATGTAAGCTACATATATTTTAAAATTAATATACTTTATTATTAAAAATCTATTAAGATTTGAGTTAGTGGCCTTACACATAGCTTAAAATTACTTAGTTACTTCATATTTTAAATGTATTAATACCTTTTAAGTAATATTATATTTATTATATATTTTTACATTGTAACTACAATAACTTTCTGATCTTGACTCCTTAAATTATTTCTTATATTTTTTGTTCACAAAAAAGATATGTAAAAATAGAGGAGAATCTAAGACTTTCAACAATACAAAAATCTATATTAACAATAGGGGGAATTTATACAAAATTCTATGTTTGGTAATATATAATGTTATTTAGAGTCGGTCAATCAATCAAGAAAAAAAAATACAGTAAAAACACACAGCTATATACTATCTTGTGTTCATCTTTTATCATTTGCTTCAATCCTCAAGCTTGTAAAAGTTAATATAATCACTTTATACTTTTTTCGTGTTTTGTTTTAGTTTTCTCCTAAAAAAATAAGAAAGAATTTTATCAACTACTAATAGTTTACAAAGTTAATTTTTTAAAGCCTAAAGTTATCTATACAAGAACCGAAAAGTCATTTATACCGCCAAACAAATATTTGACGAAAATAATAACTGAGTTAATTATATCTAAAATTAGTAGTTAAATGAACGTCAAATCTGTAAAACAACTCTTGCATTATAAATTAGGAAAAAGGGTTAAAAATGCCCTTAAACTATGTGAATGGAACAAAAATGCCCTCTGATTATAGTTTGGCTCAAAAATGTCCTTATCGTCAATACTTTGGCTCAAAAATGTCCTTGCAGTCAATACTTTGGTTCATAAATGCCCCTATAGTTACAAAATGGGTCAAAAATACCCTTTTCCGAATAAATAATTTTTTTCTTTTTAAACACATCTTCTTCCTAGTTAAAATATTATTAAAGAACACTATTTTTGTTTTCTTTCTTCTAAAATTACTTTAACAAATAAAAATGTAAGAAATATTGTTTTCTTCTTAATCTCATTTTATCAATTAAAATAGAATAACTTCATGTAACCTTTCGACAGGTAATATATGTCATATATATAAGATCATAGTATATCCATCATTAATTTATATTTATATAATGATAAAAAATAATGATAGTAAAATAAGAAATTTTTTTATTTTTTATTTTTTTCTAAATTGAAGTAAGATAAACCTTTGCTAATTTTAAAAAATAATATTAGTATTAGAAAAAGAATGTGTTAAAGAGAAAATATTAATATATTTATTTGGAATATGAGCATTTTTGATCCATTAAATAATAATAAGGGTATTTTTGGACCAAAGTATTGACGGTAAGAACATTTTTGGACCAAACTACAAACGTAGGGCATTTTTGTTCCTTTCGCGTAGTTTAAGGGCATTTTTGAACCAAAGTATTGATGGTAAGGGCATTTTTGAGCCAAACTATAAACGGATGACATTTTTGTTCCTTTCACATAGTTTAAGGGCATTTCTGACCCTTTTCCCTATAAATTATAAAAACTGTGAAACAACGAATTCAATTTTTATTGAATAACAATATATCTGGCATATCATAATAATTAGTTTTTTTTTAATGAGAAAAGAAGAGTGAAAGAAAATTGAATTACATATCGTCCGTATTTTTTGAAAACTATAAAGAAAACTGAATTATATATCATCTGTAATTTTTGAAAACTGTAAAGGAAACTGATATATATTGAATTTCGAACAAGAAAAAAGAAGACGTGGATATGTGGAAATATGAATCATATGTGGGAAGTTATCCAAATAAAAAAGTGGATATGCTCTGAAAAGTTATCCAAATGTTAGTTTTAAAATTTTATCTCTTTCTTAAATTAAAATTCAAAATTCGGAATTGCATTTTTATCATTCCGCATTTTTTTAAATTAACCACCCACATATAAGCTTTGTAATTTTAAATTATTTAAAAAAAAATTGGTTTCCTTTATTTAATTACTAGTAAAATCACCTTCGCTTCGCGCGAAAATTTAATATTACATAATTTATTAAATAATATTTAAAACATATGAGTCATTAAAACTAAAATACTATATTATCTTTCGTACAAGATTACGTAGTAACAAACATTAATAATGGAAAGGACGGTGATAATTATAATATCTATCATTTATCCTTCAATCAATCATCTGTAATTTGATTTTATAATTTATCTTTTTTCCCAGGGTGTGTTACTACTTGATATTTTTGGGGATTCAAATGAACATCAACCGTACCAGAGATATAGAGATATTAAATTTTCTAATAAATAAATAATCGTTGGTGAAGGGATAAACAAATTTTAAAAGGATGAAAAAATATTATAATTCTAACGTGTAGAAAGTTCAGTTCTACCTTTTGCTTTCATATATCATTTAAAAGTTCCCCATTTAAATGTATCATAAGTAATTATTAAAATGAAAAATTAAAGGGAGAATGTACATATTGGACAACAATTCAACTTATTATATATACTTGAAAGGGAAAATATTACACAAATTATTCAATTTGTTTGGGTGTTTCTTTTAAATCAACATACCAGACAGACTGATGAAGTTCAATTTGAAACTACAGTTCTACTTCAATCGCAGTGTCGAGAAACACATCTATTACTTCAAGAAAGTATTTACAACTTGCAGTA
Organism: Solanum piurae; assembly: GCA_029582685.1. NCBI lineage: Eukaryota > Viridiplantae > Streptophyta > Magnoliopsida > Solanales > Solanaceae > Solanum > Solanum piurae. The sequence goes on along the minus strand of JAJOOO010000291.1, from coordinate 996 downwards.
AACTTGAGAATCTGTCCATATTGAATATTGAATATAAGCAATTAATTTATTGTGTAGTTATCTATGTCTTTGGGATTAAAAGAGGCTCCAGTTTAATCATATTCCTCTATAGGTCATCCGGCACATCCTTGAACGCATGTCAAAAGTTTATTAATTTTTGTCTTCTTTTCCTTGTTCACTTCGCACATCAAAGTGAGATAAAGCTTTGAAGGTCTTTATGTCCTTACAATGGCATACCAAATTTGAATTTTGTCTTCAAAAGATGGTAGTATAGATCTTTAAGGAAATTTTTTACGTACCTTCAACAATTTGAGTAGAGAAAACTTGCATAAATACTCAATTAACGTGTGTTATTTAATATGTACTATCAAATACTTATAACAATAACTTTGTAGAAACATAAACAACAAAATTTAAAACATGTATTCAAAAACAGCAATTAATAACATAAGCAAAAATTAATGACTGTAAAAAAACATACCAGGATCTGTAATAATAGGATGAAACGGAAAAGAAAAAATTGTACACGAATATTTAATTGGGCAGAAGAAGAAGAATTTCAGTATTTTTGTTGTTTTAAAATGAGAGGAAATCCCTCTATTTATAGCTAGACAACAAAAGGTAGTGTGAACAAATATTTATTGTGCCTTATCGAAAAGGTCACAACTCTTCGGAAAAGTTACAACCCTTAGGAAATGTCATAACCTTTCATAAAAGGCACAACTTTTCATAAAAGTCGCAACTCTTCATAGAAGTTACAAATTTTCATAAAAGTCACAACTTTATATAAATCGCAACTTTTAGTAAAAGTCACAAACATTCATAAATGTTACAACCTTTCATTAAAGTCCCAACTTTTCATTAAAGTCGCAACTTTTCATAAAAGTCACAATTTTTCATGAAAGGGGAAGGCTAGTTTTGAAAATAAATAAATTAAAAGGGAATCTTTGTTTGTGGTGACGCCACATAGGCGGGCCTAAGGTTCTCTTATATATA
>JAJOOO010000290.1:0-61088 GCA_029582685.1 Solanum piurae | reverse complement strand
TGATACTTTCCTTTCAAAGCATCCCCAAAATATTTACAATAATCTAATAAAACATGCATATCTCCATATATTCATGGTTCATAGGTTCATCATAGGTTCATAGTTGAAAATCATAAATTAGGCACAAGTCAACATATTTTCTCGTATATATCATGTATTAACATTAAATCATGCATTATGAGACTTAATCAACAATAGTAAATCATAATTGAATGAAATCCTTTTGGCTTTGTTGTGAGTCACCACGGGCAACACCACGTCACGTGGTGCCCTTCAAGGATCGTCTGGGCTTTCGTTAAGGGTGCCCATGCTCAAATCTTTGGCTTGTCACTTGTCACTTAGTCTCTTGCTTAGTCTACTAGATTCTGAGGTGTTACATTATCTCCCCCTTTGGAACATTCGTCCTCGAATGGGATTCTAAACATCTCTTGAAAGAAAAGACTCAAAACTAGCAACCCATCATGCATGCAATCACATAAATGCACATATCCAAGGAGAAAACATCAAATCCAAGCTAAATCATGCTCATATCATTATATCATACAGTCCATATGCACCTCATACTAAAATGCATATATCCGAGAAGGAAACATCAACTCCTAGCTAAAGCACGTTCAAAAATTATATCAAGTAGTCTATATGCAATTCATACTCATATGCACATAATCATGTAAAAATCAATCAACTTGACTCATTTTCTCAAAACTTAATCTTGTTATGAACATGCATAATACGGAAATCATGGGAATATCTAAAACATGTGACTCCAAAAGAGTAAACCATGAGGAACTCAATACCTTAAGCTAGAGTAGGAGTAGAAGAAAAGAGATGAGGATATCAGGATATCATATTGGCCTCGGCCTCCCAAGTAGCACGCTCAACTAAATGATTCCTCCACAACACTTTCACTGAAGAAACTTCTTTGTTTCTCAACTTCTTGACTTACCGGTCTAAAATCTCAATCGGAACTTCTTCATAAGAAAGATTCTCCTTAACTCCCAAACCTTCTATGGGAACCATAGATGTCGGATGTCCAACACATTTCTTCAACATAAAGAGATGGAAAATGGGGTGCACCGATGCCAACTCATTAGTCAAATCTAGTTCAGAAGCAACCTTACCAACACGTCTCAAAATCTGATATGGGCCTACATAACGGGGACTAAGCTTCCCTTTCTTACCAAATCTCAGTACACCCTTCATGGGTGAGATTTTAAAGTAAACCCAATCATGAACATCAAACTCAAGATCTCATCTTCTAACATCAACATATGACTTTTGTCGACTTTGGGCTATTCTCAACCTTTCTCTAATAAGTCAAACTTTCTCTATAACCTCATATACCAATTTGGGACCTATTAGGAAAAATTCACGCACCTCTAACCAGCCTATAGGAGATCTACAGCTCCTACCATACAATGCCTCAAATGGAGCCATACCAATACTTGAGTGATAGCTATTATTATAGGCAAATTCAATCAAAGGCAAATGATCATCCCAATTACACTTGAAGTCAATCACACAAGCTCTTAACATATATTCCAAAGTTTGGAAAGTACGCTCCGCTTGTCCATCGGTTTGGGGATGAAAGGTCGTACTAAGCTTAACAGGAGTACCAAGACCCTTTTGAAAAGATTTCCAAAATTGTGAAGTGAATTGGATACCTTGATCGGAGATAATGAACAAGGGCACTCCATGCAACGTCCTTACCATTTCCCTCAAATATAACTTGGCATAGTTTTCCGCCAAATAAGAAACTTTGATGGGGGATGAAATGAGCCGATTTCTTCATTCGGTCTACTATAACCCAAATTGAATCATATTGTTCCTGAGTATGTGGCAATCCTACTCTTCCCACTTCCAAGTAGGAATATGAATATCTTGGGACAAACCTCCCGGTTTCTATTGCTCAACATTCACTTGTTGGCAATTAGGACATTTAGCCACAAATTCCATAATATCCTTCTTCATCCCATTCCATAAATATATCTCCCGCAAATCATGGTACATCTTGGTGGCTCCCGGGTGAATAGAATACCGAGAACTATGGGCTTCTGACAAGATTTGTTCCCTCAAGTCATTAACACTAGGAAAACAAAAATGACCTTGATATATAAGTACACTATCTCCCCATTGGAATAAGGCCTCAATGGACTTCTTAAGCACTACTTCATTTAAATCCACTAAAGTTGGATCGAGACCTTGCTTAGCTTTCACATCCGCCACAAAAGATGATTCTAAACCATTTTGAACCATAACACCACCTTTAGTAGAGTCTACTAACTGAACACCCAACAGGGCCAATCGATGAACATCTCGAACCAACTCTTTTCTATCATCCTCAATATGAGCAACACTACCCATAGATAACCGACTAAGCGCATCTGTCACCACATTCGCCTTACCGGGGTGATAGAGAACACTCATATCATAATCTTTCAATAACTCAAGCCACCTTCTTTGGCGAATATTTAGATCCTTTTTGTTAAACACGTATTGCAAACTCTTGTGGTCGGTAAAAACATCAACATTAACACCATACAAATAATGCCTCAAAATCTTTAAGGCAAACACAACCGCCGCTAGTTCAAGGTCATGGGTAGGATAATTCTTCTCATGAATCTTAAGTTGCCTTGAAGCATAGGAAATAACTTTCCCATTTTGCATAAGCACACACCCTAACCCAATTCTTGAGGCATCACATTAAACAACAAAGCCATATGTCCCCTTCGGTAAAGTCAACACCGGAGCAGAAGTAAGTCTATCCTTCAACTCTTAAAAACTCTTCTCACAAGCTTCGAACCATATGAACTTAGCTTTCTTTTGAGTTAATGTTGTCAATGGAGAGGCAATGAAAGAAAACCCCTAAACAAACCTTCTATAATAACCAGCCAAACCCAAGAAACTTATAATATCCGAAGGGGATAGAGGTCTAGGCCAACTCTTGACCGCATCCATCTTATTAGGATCTACCTCAATACCCTTACTTGAAACTATATGAACAATAAAAGCCACGAACCTTAGTCAAAAATCACATTTGCTAAACTTTGCAAAGAGTTGTTGTTCCTTAAGGATTTGCAACACAATCCTCAAATGATTGATGTGATCATCCTCACTTCTCTAATAAATCAGTATATCATCGATGAACACAATCACGAACATATCAAGGTTTTGTATAAACACCCTATTCATCAAATCCATAAAATCGGCTGGAGCATTTGTCAAACAAAAAGACATCGCCAAAAACTCAAAATGTCCGTATTGGGTTCTAAAAGCCATTTTTGGAATATCTTCTTCCTTCACCCTCAATTGGTGATAACCCGATCGGAGGTCAATCTTAGAAAAGTAACTCGATCCTTGAAGTTGGTCAAACAAATCATCTATCCTTGGAAGAGGATACTTATTTTTAATCATAACCTTATTCAATTTCCGGAAGTCTATACACATTTGGAGAGAACCATCCTCTTTTCTAACACACAAAACTGGAGCACCCCATGGGGATATACAAGGTCGGATGAAACCCTTATCCAACAAGTCTTTCAATTGTTCTTTCAATTCCTTTAGTTCTGCCGAAGCCATTCTATAAGGAGGAATTTAAATAGGTTGTGTATCAGGGAGAAGGTCAATACCGAAGTCTGTTTCTCTTTTGGGAGGAATATCGGGTAGATCATCTGGGAACACTTCCAGAAAGTCATTCACAATGGGGGCCGACTCAAGAGTAGGGGTTTTGGAATCTACATCCCCCACCCTAACTAGATGGTAAATGCAACCCTTAGAAATCAATTTTCTAGCCTTAAGAAAAGAAACAAACTGAACTTTAGGCATAGAATTTACCCCTCTCCATTCTAGGATAGGATCATTTAGAAACTGAAACTTGACTACACGGGTTCTACAATCAATAAAAGCATAACATGAGTGCAACCAATCCATACCAAGGATAACATCAAAATCTAGCATATCAAGCTCTACCAAATCAAAAAGAGTAACTCTACGGGACAAGGAAACGGGACATCTTCTATAGACCCTCTTAGCCACAACAGAATCACCAACAAGGGTAGAGACAAAAAAAGGATCTAATAACATATCTTGGAGGACATCAAACCTCATAGCCACATATGGCGTCACAAAAGACAAGGTAGCACCGGGATCAAGTAAAAAATAAATGTCAAGTTGGAAGACTTTCAACATATCGGTAACCACATCGGTAAAACTCTCTTGTTCACCACGAGTCTGAAGTGCATAAAACTTTTTCTGCTTAGGAGTATTTGAAACCGAATCACGTGGACCGGATAAAGGATAGATTTGAGCCCTACGATGGTTATCTCCTTCATTCTTAACAACTAAAGGACAATCACTTATCTTGTGGTCCATCTTACCATATCCAAAGCAAGCATTGGAACCCACTAGACATTTGCCCTCATGCTTTCTTCCACACCTAGTAAAAGTAGGCAGTAGAGATCCACTACCGTTTCCTCCTTAAGGCTTAGGGTTAGACACCCTCTCATTGTTGAATCTTGGAGGAGCATTAGAGGAAACTTGCCCGGAAAACCTTTGTCAAAACCTTGAACGACCCCGTTCACTGGACCTAGAGTCCTTGCCCTCTTTAGATCTCTAGACCTTCCCTTAAGTTTTTCGTCCTCAATTTGTTAAGCAGGAATAATGAGGTGGGAAATGTCCATGTCATGGACAAGTATAGCGGTATGACATTCCTTCAGAACCAATTCGGACACTCCCAAAATGAACTTACCCATTCTTTCCCTAGAGTCTGCCACTATAGAGGGAGCAAACCTCGACAACTGGGTGAATCTCAAAGCATATTCTTTCACACTTATTTTCCCTTGTCGGAGGTTGATAAACTCAAGAACCTTCACCTCTATCATCTCAAGAGGAAAGAATCTATTAAGGAAATCATACATTTCCCAATCTAGAGGACCTGCATCTTCCTGTCTTTCTTCTTTCCATTGGTTGAACCAAACTTGAGCAACACCCTTAAGTTGATAAGCGGCCAATTCTGCCTTTTCCATCGGCGTCACTCCCATAATAGCCAACACCTTGTAAACCTCATCAATAAACTCTTGAGGATCTTCCTCAACCTTAGAACCATAGAATTCTGGAGGATTCGTCCTAGTGAAGTCCCTCACTTTAGATGTCGTCGTACCTACATTTGAGTTTACGGGGACAACAACCTCCATATTGTCTTGGGCCGTCACGGCTCAAGCCAATACTTGAAAAGTAGTCCTAAACTCCGCATTAGTCACTAGCTCGGCCAAAGGATCAACCGGAGCTTAAAGAGCTTGAGGAGGAGCTTCTTGACTCGCATTCTCTCCCTCATTCCTTCTAGAAAAAGCTCTTAGAGTAGTCATATCCTTTAGAATAACCATCGGGTAAGGATTAGAAGGGAAACATTATAGAGTCAAACTCTATCACACGACTTAGAATGAAGAAAGAAGTGAATTTTCCTAAGCATCATGTAGCCTCTCATTCATAAATGCGGCGTGCTTCACACTTATGAAGAAGACTCTACTTGACGTTGTTTTGAGACATCCTAGAACAATTCTAAACCTTGTGCTCTGATTACCAAAATTGTCACGACCCAGGGGTACCCCGTATATGTAACATGGCGTACAAGACCCCGAGAAGCCTCATACAAGCCACTTAGATTTAATAAGATAATATAAATCGATGAGATTTAAAACATTTTCAACATAACCAAAGTTTATAATTGCAAAGAGGAAGTCTAATACATTTGTCTCAAAAACAATCTAATACAATAGAATCTTGGTACGCAGCCCGCACATCAATGTTTCAAAACTCAAATGAAAAGAACATAAGAAAAGTAGTGGTCAAATCCTTGGATGATTGAGGACTCACCAATCTTCAACTCTTCCTCTACTATAGATCCTAGCCACGGGGATGAGAATCGGGAACACCGGACCATACATTTGGATAAGAAAAGTAGGCAAGAGTATGCATTAGTACAAAGATCTACTAAATATGATAACTTGAATAAACATAACATAACATAATCGTTAGACAACATAAGTCATAAGGCATAATCAATGCACACAAAAGATCATTTCAATCATGTAAGGAGTACTTCTTAAAGTAACCTTAATTCACCCTTAGTCAAGACTTGGGCGCCTCTAGTCTTACTCATCATGGAAGGCAAACTCAAGCAACAATCCAAGCTCATCATTGATCATAACATATTATAGCTTATCTTTTAAATACATGGGGAATTGCCTCTTGCCTAACTATAAAGGATCATTGTTAGTCGCCTCTTGTCCTTCTTATTTGGAATCATGGGTAATAACCCCTTGTCCAACTTACATTTAGGATCATGGGTAATCGCCTCTTGTCCAACTTTCATTTATAGAAACGTGGGTAGTCAGTCGCCTCTTGTTTAACTTCAAGGAATATGGGTAATCGCCTCGTATCCTTTTGATTTGGAGGTCGTGGGTAGTCGCCTCTAGCCTCATCAATTTCATAGTTCTTAACTTAGATTCATTTTAGGTGAGAAATTCTTTCAACCTAGAATCATTCAATGTGAGAAAGCCTTTCACATTCTTACATAAGAAATCATGTGGGAAAATCCCTTCCACAACAATTACATCACAAATCAACAATTAATTACCTAAGCTTCACCCTCAAAGAAATTCATACCATAAATCATCACACATGCTTCAATCTCAAAGCAATTCATATTGCATCTTATTTATTCTATAAGAATACAAATAAATCCATAAATTCTCTTTTCATAGAATAAAACCCATTTTAATCAATTTCTTCTTAGAAACATGGGTTAGGCATGGGTACATGGAATTTCATCATAAAAGTATAGATACCTCTAAATTCATGGATAATCAATCATAATTTTATCAATTAACTCAGCATTAATAAGAACCCACAACTTATAAGAAAACCCTAACTCAAATTGGGGAATTTCTACTTTTCACTTGGGAGGACTTAGGGGCTCCATGGATGCATGGATTCCATGGATGAAAAGCTATCACACCTTGCTATCGAATCCCACAAACAATTGGAAAATGGAGACTTGACCTTGAGCCCTAGCTTCAACCCTTTTTCTTCTAGATTCTAGAGAGAGAAATATTTTGGAGAGGAAGAACTTTGGTCTTATTTTGAATTTTTTGAAGAATGACTTGAATGGGTTGGATTTGGGGTTAAAATGACATAGTTTTGTTTTAAAGAAATCTGGAAAAGACCCAACTACCCTTTAATTTACAACTGACGCATCCTCATGATGGAGGCTTACACGAGCCATCAAGGAATTCACAACCCATTGTGGATATCTTGGTCCTTGACCAGTGGCTTGTCAAGGCACCCCCAAAAGCCCTCTTTCAACACGACCAACTCCAAGAGCCGTCAAGGCTCTCATGAGCTGTCAAGTGGCGTGTGTGGAGGGTCTGCCTTAAAGGGGCTACTTCCTTTCTCTTCATGGGTATCACCATGCTATATGGTGCCCATCACGAGTCATCTAGGTGCTCGTGGGAGGGAAGCTCCTTTTTGGTTTAGTTGTGAGCCACCACGGGCAACACCACACTATGTGGTGCCCTTTACAACCTGTTTGGGCCTTCGTGAAGGATGCCCAGGCTCAAATCTTTGGCTTGTGATTTTTCACTTAGTCCCTTTCTTAGTCTACTAGATTTTGAGGTGTTATATTCGCCCTAGTGTTTCTCCATGGGGCTCTTTTGTGTTGTTTGTGATGATGAAGGATGGATCCATGAGGATATATATTGATTGCCAATAGTTGAAAAAAGTGATCGTGAATAATATGTATCTTCTTTATCGTGTTGATGATTTATTTCATCAGCTTTAGGGTGCATCTTTGTTTTTCAGCTTAGGGCATCAGATATCCCCAAGCCAACATTCAGTACCCGTTATGGGCACTATGAGTTTCTTGTGGTGTTTTTCGGTTTGACTAATTCCCCTGCAACATTTATGGAGTTGATGAATGGAGTGTTCTGACCTTATTTGGACTCTTTTTTTATAGTGTTCATTGATGACATCTTGGTTTACTCCAAGACTTAGAATGATCACAACCGACATTTGAGGATTGTACTCCAGAGATTGAGAGAAGAGAGGCTTTATGCCAAGTTCTCAAAGTGCGAGTTTTGGATTAACTCTGTGTCATTTTTGGGACACGTGGTTTTGGAGGAAGGTATTCAGGTTGATCTAGCCAAGATTTAGGCAATGAAGGGTTGGACTAGACCTACATCAGTTACTCAGATCCTGAGTCTTGTGGGTCTTATGGGCTGTTACCAATGATTTGTTTAAAGCTTCTCTACGATTGCATCTCATTTCACCAGATTGACTCGATAGAATGTGAGTTTCATATGGTCTGATGAGTGTGAGTAGAGCTTTCAAAAGCTCAAGACCTTGTTTACTTTGGCTCTTGTTTTGACTTTACCTGAGGAGGGTGTAGAATTTACCGTGTATTGTGATGCTTTTGGAGTCAGCTTAGGTGGTTTCTTATATAAAAAGGCAAGGTGACTGCCTATGCCTCTAGACAGTTGAATACCTATGAGAGGAACTACCCTACCCATGATTTATAGTTGGTAGTAGTATTGCTTAAGGTGTGTCGATATTATCTATATGGGGTTCATTGTGAGGTCTTCAAGGATCATCGGTGTCTTCAGTACATCTCTAGTTGATATATCTAGACTTGACGCAGCGCAAATGACTTGAGCTACTGAAGGACTATTACATCACCATCTTGTATCATCTAGGGAAGCCCAATGTAGTGGTCGATGCTTTGAGTAGGAAGATTTCTAGCATGGGAAGTCTTACCGCTAATAGAGTGGAGGAGAGACCATTAGCTAGAGATTTTTATAGGTTAGCCAACAGTCTCATTCGGTTACAGATTTCTAAGGATATGAGTGGTTTGATTACTTTTATTAAGGCTCATTCTTCCTTAGTGGAGCAGATTCATGAGCGTTAGTTTGATTATGAGAAGTTGTGTCTCATTACACACAACGTGATGAGAGGGGAATCCAAGGAGTTTGTCCTTTATTCTGAGGGTGTCTGGAGGATTGAGGGAAAGATCAAGGTCGATGAGTTGATTAGATTGATTCTTTAGGAGGCCCACTGTTCCCGATATTCTATCCATTTGAGCACAACAAATATATATCATGATCTGAGCCAACACTATTGGTGGTATGGTATGAAGAGGGATATTGAAGTTTAGTTTTGAGGTGTTTGATTTGCTAACAGGTCAAGTGTGAGAACCAACGTCCCGAAGGTATATCTCAGAGGATGCCTATTCTTACTTGGAAGTGGGAGCGGATTACCTTGGACTTTTTTGTGGGACTACCTACAGCCGTGCGTGGTTATGATTCTATTTGTGTGGTTGGGGACCGGCTGACCAAGTCCACTCATTTAATCTCAGTTCAAGTAAAGTATACGGTAGAGGACTTAGTCAAGTTTTATATCACTCAGATTATGTAACTGCATCGAGTCCCAATTTCTATTGTCTCGGATCAAGGTTCTTTGTTCACTTCCCATTTTTTGAAGACATTGCAGCATGGTTTTGGTACTCGGTTAGATATAAGTACAAATTTTAATCCTTAGATAGATGGTTAGTCTGAGCGGATGATTCAGGTGTTGGAGGACATGCTCCGCGCTTTTGTGAATGATTTTAGTGCTAGATGGGATCAACATTTTTCCTTAGCAGAATTTGCCTCCAACAACAGTTACCACTCCTGTATTGAGATGGCCCCTTTTGAGGGGTTGTGTGGCAGCCAGTTTAAATCTCTAATCGGATGGCTTGATTTAGCTGAGAAGGATTCATTAGATACAAACTTGCTTAGAGATGATATAGAGCAAGTTCGTATGATCTAGGGTAGACATTTGACAGCCCAAAGCCGACAGAAGAGTTATGAAGATCAGAGGATTCGAGCTCTAGTTTTCATGGAAGTGATCATGTTTGGCTCTGGTTGTAACCCATGAAGGGTGTCATGAGGTTCGAAAAGAAGGGCAAGCTTAGCCCTAGATACATTGGACCCTTTGAGATTTTGAGTTGTGTGGGAAAGGTTGTCTATAATTCGACCTTGCCATCTAGCTTGTAAGTTGTGTATCTCATTTTTCAATTCTCCATGCTTCGGAAGTACGTGCTGAATGACCCCCATGTAGTTTCTCTTGATTCACTTGATTTGGGTCCAGACTTATCTTTTGAGGACGAGCCTATAGTTATTTTGGATAGGTAGGTCCAAAAGCTTAAAACCAAAAAGATTTCTTCAGTAAGGGTGCAGTGGAAGCACCGTTCTATTGGTGAGACAACTTCGGAGATAGAGTCAAATATGCGTACCAGATATCCTCACCTCTTTGAGGCTCCAGGTACTTTCTTTTACCTTATGTTCAAAGATGAACATGGGTTTTAGTGGTGGATAATGTAATGACCCGATTGGTCATTTTTGTAATCCTTGTAAAATTACCATTTTGCCCTCCCAATATTGACCCTGAGTCTTCTACGATTGAGTTTTGAAAATTGGTTTTGGATTCTGAGTTCAAAGTTGAGAATTTTGTAAGTTTTGAGTTTGAAAGGCTAAGTTGTTAAGGAAGTAGTTTTCAGTGTCTTTTGGAGACTCGAGTGTAAGAATGGAATTGCTTCAATTCCACCTGTTCTAAAAGGTGAAATATGATTTGTCAGAATTGTCGGTTTCTAATTCGGCGTCTTTTTGAGAATTTGGGCTACTAAGTGGTGAATTTGTGGTATTTTAGCCTTTTGATTGACTTAGGTCAACATTCAGGGTTCTGATGGTCAGATCAGAATTTTGAGAGTTTTGTTGGATTAAGGAGATGATTTTAGGCCTAGGTGAGGTCCTGGTCTTTTTTATACGTCTCGAGCTTATTTTAGACTTTTTAGGCGTTAAGTTAGTTTCTTGTGGTTTTTACGGATGTCGGGTCAACGAAACCTCATATTCTTGATTAACCAATTCCATTGAGTCTTGAACATCAAGTACTATTGATTTTAATATATGGTTTGAGTTTACTGGGCTTTGAACTAATTCCGAGGTTTTTTTTTTATGTTTTGGGAGTTGGTTGGTTTTTTCGATACTGATGTGCTTCACTTTCGCGAAGGGTGCTTTGTGCTTGCGAGGATCGCAGAACTGAGACCCAAGTCGCAAAAATGAAAGGTATCTTTAGGCGGGGTTCGCTAAAGCAAACAATGAGTCGCGATCGTGATGTTCGCAAAAGCGAACCCTGGTTCGCAAAAGAAAATCTCCCCACTTTTGTGACGTTCACTTTTGCGAACCTAAGTTCACTTTTGCCACATCACATGGTGGTTTTGCCTTCCATTTTTCATTTTTGAGCTTGGGAAACCCTTGGAGGCGGTTTTGGAAAGGTTTCCTTGTGCTAAATCATTTGGGTAAGCTTTAATGATTCTAAAACTTCATTTCGCTTTGACTATTCATGGATTCTAACATCATAATTTGAGATTTGATTTGGAAAATGACAATGTTTTTAAAGAACTTTAGTTTTAATCTAAAAATGGTAATTGTGAAGTGGTTTTGAACCCTTTTTCGAAATGTTTTTCACCAATTAGTTCCTAAAGCCTTAAACATCGTTTTTCAAGTATTAAGTTTTGGATTCAAACCCTACATTCGTAATTGAATTTTTTGTATTGATTGACCCACTTTTCAAGTGAATTGATGTGGGTATTGTGATTTTTGGAAAGTGATTGTGAATACTTTGTTTTATATAGATTGTGTTGCTTTAGAAGTTATTCAGAAGGGGAAGACTCAACTCTTGGAGTGATTATTGATTGATTTAAGGCAAGTAATCACCTAAACCTTGTATGCTAGTAGAATTTGTGTATTCCCTTCGTTGCTTGTGTATTAGGAGTAATGGGAATAAGGTGAAGGATTAAATGTCCACTTGATAACTCCTAACGAATAAAAAAGGGTTGAAATGAAAAGTATATGTAATGATCATGATGTTTGTGAATTTCCTTGTTTTATTAACCCTTGTTGATTGATTGATGAAATGCTTGATAACATGAAAGTGGACTTGAATTGTGTGAATTGTTGTCTCTTCCATGTGGTGTGATATTGCTTGTCTACATTGATTATTGAACAACATGATGAGACATGTGATAGTTTGATGCTGAGGTCATTTTCGGCAAGTGTTTATGATGTTAAGGTCTTTGTCAATGGGTGCTATGATGCCGAGTTCTTTGTCGACTATTATTATGATGTCGAGGTCTTTACTAGTGATTGTTATTAAGCCGATGAGAAATGTTTTTGGCTAGTGATTTGATATACAACCGATGGGAAATAGTTCCGGCTAGTGATGTGATGCAAAATCGATGGGAAATGGTTTCGACTAGTGATTTTATATAAAGGCGTGGATAAATGATTCCAGCTAGTGATATTTTGCCGATGGGAAATGGTTTCGATGAGAGATCAGAAGTGAACTCTAAATTATATTTTGCTTCTAGGCTTGCTTGGTTTTTTCATGAGGTGAGGATATTGAATGAATTTTCCCTTGCTCAAATCATCATTCCTTTACTTCAAATCAGACCAATATCACCTATTTCTTATTGTGTTCATCTGACATACTTCATACACATATAAAACTCATAATAATCTCAAAACATATGGGATAACGATGTGACAATACAAATATGATCAAGATATATGAGGTGATAATGTACTAGAAATATCCACCTTTAGCTAAATATTAAGCACGCATAAAATTGAGTGTGGAAATGGTAAGATTGGTGCAACTCAATTCATTAATCTATATTGATGTGTGTGTCATATTTTCACCATTCACCATAACTTGTATTATCATTATTACCTTTCATGGCTAATTTGATTGTCTGGAACGGGAAAGACCTACTTGGGGGCATGGGCTTTTAATTAGGATAAGGATGGTAATTGATGAGTTTAGTATGTAATCAATGATTCGAAGAAAGAACATATTTGTTTTTCAACTATGAGCAATAATCAAAAGATTTATTTAATTATAGCAATTTGTGTACTTGTTACGTCTCCTTAGACTTCCTTTGGTTCTTGAAAGATATCAAAAAATATTTTTATTCTGTTATTGATATTTTTTTGGATAAAGATATCTCTATCCCTTTTTTTACCTTCTTTTATTCCTTTTCCATTTATATTTTCTCTTGTCCACAATCGTCATATTTCTTATGCTTTGTGATGTATATGTTGTCTTCTCTTCTCGTATATTGTAATTATAGTGATGACTATATATGGTCATTGAATATCAACTTTTTATTTTTCTTTCCATGGACAAGTAAGATATCATCCTAACCAGTTATTTACTTTATTTATTAGTTTTTGGTGATAACAATGAGTCCGATTTGTCCTTTATCATTCACACTAATTACTGAATCTACTTCTATTATTATCTCTCTATCTAGTTTTTTTCACAAAGAATAATATTTTCTTATCCTTTTATTTGCTATGATTTCATTGAGGTGAAATTTAATTCCTTATTAGACCATAGTAAAGACATAAAACAAAATCAAAACATAAACTTATATAAACGATAAATGTTTCAACAAACATAAAATGACAACAAAACAAAATAAAAAACATAACACGACAACAAAACGAAACAAACCAACAAACATAACATGACAATAAAACAAAACAACAAACTAAAGTTTCTGAAGATCTAAAGCCTAAGCTCTGAGTCAAGCTCCTCCTGATCATCAATATTGGTGTTCTCGACCAATTGATTAGGACGGTTGGCAAACAAGTTCTGATCTTGAATAAGCAAAGGAGCGATAGGTGCACGTTCAACAACAAGAGTCACCTTAAGCACCATGGCTTGTTGCAGTTGGTACACAACTTCCCGTGGGCGTCCATGCAGTCTCAGAGGCCCGTACACCACTTGATTCTTCGGACAGGTACAGTAAAAGCCTCCTTGGCCGCGTAACACTGTTGGGTTCGACTTTCGTGTACCCAACTGATTGTAGAGGGCGGGGAGTTTAGTGGATGGACAACAAAACTTCTCACGAGGAGCACCTCTTGTCCAAGTTCCCAGAGATTTGTGTTTATGTTGATGTCCAGTGAACCCTTGGCTTGAAGTAAACACATCGCGGCAGGTTGTACACCGATAACAACAAAGTCCTTCAAGATTTGGTATGATGCCTTGGGTGATCCATTTCGCTTGGTTGTGGTTATTGTTACATTTTTCCTAAAAGGATTTTTTTTGAAGAATTTTAGAAATGATTTAGTGAGCAACTGAAGAAAAGCTAATTGAAATTTATAGGAGCAAAGTTTATGATAAAGTGATTACAATGGTTGCATTAGAAGGCAAGCAGTTAATTGTATCAATTACAAATAATGGGTAATTCTAGATATTTCATATAAAACAACTCAGTTTTGACACGTTTTAGATTTTTTAAATCACAAATGTAAGAGTTTTCCCGCTTCCTCTTCTTTTTCTCTCTGTAGCTTACTTCTTCGCATTGATTATTGTTTTTTATTTTTCTGAAAGAAAGATGAGATTGTTAGAATATGTACATCAAGATAATGAATATATCATCATCTATGCTTTTCCCTTTTTAATAATGGAAAAAGCATTTAATTTTATTAACTTTTATATTTATTTCTGAAAATCAGCACAAATTAAAACAGAATTCTAGAACTATCAATGATAAGCACATGAGAAAATGCACGCAGAAAAAATAAAAAAAATTTAAATTGGATTTTGTGTCACATTTTTTACTAATGAGTAGTTAATCTTATAAGTTGAATAAAAAATTGTTATTCATCTAAAAAATATCATTTAATTCTATTAAGGGATTAGCAGTGTTCAATCTTCTTTCAATTTGATTCTCACTAGGGAAAAAACTAAATGAAATCTGTTTAAACATATAAACAAAAAAACAATCAAATCAAAAAAAATTATTTGAATTTTGTTAAGTTTTTTATAGTCACATGAAATATGAATTCATTAATTCAGTCAAACAAGAACTACAAGTAAAATTAATTATAACATAGATTATTTTTCCATTCTTCAACCAAAAACTAAAAAACATATTTCAGGAAAATATTTTGCGAAGAAATATTTCTACGATACCAAAGACCCAAATAGTTTTAGTTTTTGTATGTAAGGGAACATTTAAATTTAAGAGGGAACATTTAAAAACAATTTATCCTGCATGCCTGACATCTGACATGACAATTTTGTATCCTACATAGAGTCCTATGTGTATTATGTCACGTAGGACACATGTGTCTACATGTTCAATCTTATACTAGTTTAATTGTCTCCTTGTGCACACTCAAAGTTAGAGCACATAGATGTCAGTTGAAGCAAGTTAAACTCTTTCTCTCTCTCTCTCTCTATCTCTCTCTCTCTCTCTATCTCTCTCTCTCTCTATATATATATATATATATATATATTTGTGTATTATGCCTAATTAATAGCAAATCATGTACTCATTCCACCTCTTTAGACATAAATTAGTTCTTGATAGGTTTTCCATGAGATCAATGATCTTTTCTCCATTTAAAGAGATCTTTGTTTCAATTTTCTTTTACTTTTTGAAATATCCTTTGTCTTCTCTTCTTGTAAATTGTGATTATACTGTTGGTTGTATATGATCATTGAATAACAATTTTATACTTCTTTTCTATGGACAAGTAGGAGATTTTCCTAGCTAATCTATCACTTACTTCATTTATTAATTTTTGGTGATAACACTGACTCCGATCCGACCTTTTTGATTCACAATAATTAGTGAATCTACTTTTATCATTATCCCTATGTCTAATTTTTGCACAAAGAATAATATTTTTTTTATTTTTTTATTTTCTATTCTTTTATTAAAGTTGGAATTATTTCCTTACTAGACCATTGTAAAGATATAAAACAGACTTAAAACATAAACTTAAAAAAAGAAGACAAATGTTGCATAAACATAAGGCAAGGACAAAACAAAACAACAAATTGAAGTTAACTAAGAGCTAAAGCCTAATCTTTAAGCTAAAGCCTAATCTTTAAGTTAAGTTCCTCCTAATTCAGGGTTCTGATGCTCGGATCAGAATTCTGAGAGTTTCGTTAGATTTGGGAGATGATTCTAGTCCTAGGTGAGGTCTTTGTTAATTTTTGAGAGGTTTCGAGCTTGTTTTAGCCTTTAAGGCGTTCAGTTAGTCTCTTGTGGTTTTCACAGATGGAAGGTCAAGGAGACCTCAGATACTTGTTTTGATAGTTCCATTGAATGTGAAACATCGAGTATTATTGATTTGTATATCTAATTTGAGTTTACGGGATTCTGAACGAATTCTAAGGGTCCTTTCAATACTTTGAGCGTTGGCTGGATTTTCTGGTACTGATGTGCTTCACTTTCGCGAAGGGTGATTCACGATCGCGAGAATCGCAAAGCCGAGACCCAAGTCGCAAAAGCGAAGGGTCTCAGTTTAGTAGGGTTCACTAAAGCGAACAATGGATTGCGATCGTGATGTTCATAAAAGCGAACACTGGTTCGCAAAAGCAAAGGTTCTAACTTTCGCGGGGTTCACTTCGGCAAACCTAAGTTCTCTTTTGCGACATTACAGTGGGGTTTTGCCTTCCATTTTTTGGATTTACGCCCCATTTTTAATAATGTAAGTCTTATTTCAAAAGGTTCCATCACACACCCTAGATAGAAATTTAGCTACTCATAATAGTATGAAGAAATTCAATTATAGAACTCATGACAATAGAAATTAAGAAGAAAGAGGAAAAAATGTTAGGTGAATCCATATCTTATCTCCAAGTGTGTTCTTGCCTCCAAATATCCAACATCCCTTTTCAGAAGTCTTTTACTAAGGTATTTAAAGGATCTAGATATGTAGGGAATCAAATACGCTAATCAAAACTCGCTAGAATAATTTTCTTGGCTCATCTAAACTCTCTCTTCATGAGGATCACAAGTGAAGTCTTAATTATCTCCTGCTTCTAGGCTCTCTTGGCTGTCTCATGAGGCAAGGATATTGAGTGAATTCGCTCTTGCTCCAATCATCATTTCTTTACTTCAAATCACACCAATATCACCTATTTTTTATTGTATTCATCTGATACACTTCATACATATATAAAACTCACAATAATCTCAAAATATATGGGATAACGATGTGACAATACAATTATGATCAAGATATATGAGGTGATAATGTACTAGAATATCCACTTTTAGCTAAATATTAAGCACGCATGAAAGTGAGTGTGAAAATGGTAAGATTGTTGCAACTCAATTCATTGCTCTATGTTGATGTGTGTGTCATATTTTCACCATTCATCATAACTTGTATTATCATTATTACCTTTCATGACTAATTTGATTGTCTGGAAAGGGAAAGATCTACTTGGGGGCATGGGGTTTTAATTAGGATGAGGGTGGTAATTGATGAGTTTAGTTCGTAATCAATGATTCGAAGAAAGAACATATGTGTTTTTCAAGTATTAGCAATTATCAAAAGATTAATTTAATTAATAGCAAGTTGTGTACTTGTTACGTCTCCTTAGACTTACTTTGGTTCTTGATAGATATCAAAAGATCTTTTATTTAGTTATTGATCTTTTTTCAGATAAAGATATCTCTATTTCCGGTTTTTTTACCTTTTTTTGCTCCTTTTCTATTTACCTTTTCTCTTGTCCACAAGCGTCATATTTCTTATACTTTGTGAGATATATGTTGTCTTCTCTTCTCGTAGATTGTGATTATAGTGATGATTATATATGGTCAGTGAATATCAATTTATTTTTTTTATTTCTATGGACAAGTAAGATATCATCCTAACCCATTACTTACTTTATTTATCATTCTTTAGTGATAACAATGTGTCTGATTCAGCCTTTATAATTTACAATAATTAGTGAATCTACTTCTATAATTATCTCTCTATCTAAAAAAAATTCATAAAGCATAATATTTTCTTATCCTTTTATTTGCTATGATTCCATTGAAGTGAAATTTAATTCCTTATTAGACCATATTTAATACCTAAAATGAAATCAAAACATAAACTTAAATAAAAGATAAATGTTTCAACAAACATAAAACGACAACAAAACAAAACAAAAAACATAACACGACAACAAAACAATACAAACCAACAAACATAACATGACAATAAAACAAAACAACAAACTAAAGTTTCTTAAGATCTAAAGCCTAAGCTCTAAGTCAAGCTCCTCTTGATCATCAATATTGGTGTTATCGACCAATTGATTAGCACGGTTGACAAACAAGCTCTGATCTTGAATAAGCAGAGGAGCGACATGTGCACGTTCAACAACACGAGCCACCTGAAGCACCATGACTTGCTGGGGTTTGTACAAAATTGTATGTGGGCGTCCAGGAAGTCTTTGAGACCCGTATACCACTTGATTCCTCGAACGGGGACGGTAAAAGCGTCCTTGGCCGCGTAACACTGTTGGGGTCAACTTTCGTGTACCCAACTGACAGTAGAGGGCGGGGAGTTCAGTTGATGGACAGAAAAACTTCTCATGATGAGCACCTTTTATCCAAGTGCCCTGAGATTTATGCTTATGTTGGTGTCCAGCGAGCCCTTGGCTCGAAGTGAACACATCGCGGCAAGTTGTACACCGATAGCACCAAAGTCCTTCAGGATTTGGTATGATTCCTTGGTGATCCATTCCGCTTGTTAGTGGCTGTTGTTGCATTTTTTCTAAAAAGATTTTTTTTCAAGAATTTTAGAATTTATTTAGTGAGGAACTCAAGAAAATCCAATTGAAATTTATAGGAGCAGAATTTATGATAAAGTTATTTCAATGGCTGCAGGAGAAGGAAAGCAATAAATTGTATTAATTAAAGATAATGGGTAATTATGGATATTTAATATAAAACAACTCAGTTTTGACTTGTTTTAGATTTTTTAAATCACAAATGTAATAGTTTTCCCGCTTCCTCTTCTCTTTCTTACTTCTTCGCATTGATTATTGTTTTTTGTTTTTTGTTAAAGAAAGATGAGTTTGTTAGAATATGTACATCAAGATAATAAATATATCATCATCTATCCTTTTCCTTTTTTAATAATGGAAAAAGCATTTAATATTATTAACTTTTATATTTATTTCTGAAAATCAACACAAATTAAAATAGAATTCTAGAACTATCAATGCTAGAAAAGCACATGACCAAATGCACGCAGAAAAAATCTAAAAAGTTTAAATTAGATTTTGTGTCACATTTTTTACTTGTGAGTAGTTATTCTTATAAGTTGAATAAAAATTGTTATTCGCCTAAAATTATCATTTATTTCTTTTAAGGGATTAGCGGTGTTTAATATTCTTTCAATTTGATTTTACTAGGGAAAAAACTAAATGAAATCAGTTTAAACATATAAAACAGAAAACAATCAAATCTAACTTTTTTTTATTTGAATTTCTTAAATTTTTTATAATCATGTGAAATATGAATTCATTAATTCAGTCAAAGTAGAACCACAAGAAAAAGTCATTATAATATAGAAAAATATTTTTCCATTCTTCCACCAAACACTAAAAAGCATATTTCAGGAAAATATTTTGCAAAGAAATATTTCTACGATACCAAAGACCCAAATTGTCAGGCCCTGAGGCTACCCCCTAGACGCGACACGATGCTTAGTGTCACGAGTGACCCCAAGCTAACCCTGAGTTTGGCGTATCACAAGCATACTTAAAATATAACTTAGTAAGCGGAAGCATAACTGTGAAGTGTGTCAAATCTTATTTAAAGGACTCCAAGTGAAAATATATTTGAATATCCATGGGAAACAACCGCAGAACACTAAACACTAACTCTATGTCTGAAATCCTCTAGAGCTGATGAACTGTTGGGACAAGTCACCAGCAAACTCTAAAAATACAAAAAATGCTAATAATAAGCTAACTAAACCAAATTCATAAAGAAACGTCCTCGAATTATGAGGACTCACCACTGAAGTTGCTCAGTATGGGATGGAATTCAAACTAAGCGTGATCTGGGTGTTGAGTGCATGAACCTACATCATACAACGATGTAGCACAAAAGTATGTGTCAGTACTTTGAATGTACTGAGCATTCAAGATATAGATACTAAGCTGAGCAATATAAACTAAACAATATAGACTGAACATGAATGTAGGTTGTACTAAAGTATAACTGAAAACTGAGCCAGATGCAATGACTTAGTACTAATCATGGAGATAACATGTTGAACTGAATACTGAAATAAATGTTGATAACATGGTCAATGAAATAAGGGTATGATTGTGGGAGCTACTATTAACCAACATAAACCACATGAGCTAAACATGGAGTTCGGTATATACGCCCTATCGAGAGGACCCAATATACCTTGCCATGTGTATAAAGGCATGACTGTGGCATGATCACTAAAAATTGATGCCCAATAGAAGGGACTTTTAAACCTAAGTTGGCACGTAGTTCTGTGACTTTGAGGGTATACTGAACCCTAGTCCAACTCGGTGTTAAGTCTACTCCCAATTGAATGTAAAGCTAAAATGCGACTGAAATACTAAGTAGCTCAAAATGCTAACATGATATCTAAGAATGCAATATAAATATACTGAAAGTTATGACATTTGAATTCTAAAGCATGATTTTCTGACTGATCTGCCTAGCAAGTATAATTCATGAGTGCTGATAGCTGATACAAGCTAGGGTTCTGAATTCTATATATGGAGCTATGCAAATATTCCAAGAAACATGTTATTTAGATCGTGGAAACTATAGCAGCTGAAATCACAATGAATCTCCAAGGTTTTGGAAACCCTAGGTCTAAACAATTTATGAGAAATTGAAGAACTGACTGAATTCTAGTGACATAATGGGTAAGAGGAACCCACTAGTTAAACCCCACATACCTAGTGATGAATACTACACAGAAATTCCTTGGATTTCGGGACTGAACTTGAAGAAGACCTCTGCTTGTTCTTGGGAAAACTATCGCCTCTTTTATCTTATTTTTGTTCCAAGTTAGATGATTTTAGGAGAATGAGGGTTCTAGGTAGTTTTTGACTAGATTATTAGGCTTAGACTGAGTAAAATAACATAGTTTAAGCACCAAACGATGTAGTTTAAGTGTCAAACAAATAGGGGAAAAGACCAAAATGACCCTTACTGAAATATGATAAAGTGGTCTTCATGAGGGGCCAGCGGGCCGTCTAAGGCATAAATGTCTGTCAAGTGGGTCATCATGCTGCCTGGCCTGACATAGCTTTACTAAAACAACCATAAAATTTTACTTTGGGCTTGGAATTAAGGAAACTCAGTGGCGTTGGAAAGAGGATTCCAAGATCTTTAATTTGATAGGTCTTGGGCCACCTAATTCATTTTGTGCTAAAAGATACGATCTGAGCCAACAGTTGGATCCCATTTCGGAACTCTCCATTCGTAAACTCATGGTTAGGGACTGGAGGAACTGCAGTAGCATTGTGTGTGTTAGCATTGCATGCATTAGCTCTGCGAGGAGGCATGATCTGAAACGCATAACGACGGATTAGAAAGGAGAAGTTGACTTACACTTCACACATGATAGGAATAGCAAAAGAAGTGAAATTTTCTAGAACACCTAGTAGCCTCCCCCTCATAGGTGTGGTGCGCTTCACACTCATGAAAGAGACTCTACTTAGGACGGCTTTCAGACACCCTAGGACTCTTGAACATGATGCTCTGATACCAAGTTTGTCACACCCCGAGGCTACCCCCTAGACACGACACGGTGCTTAGTGTCACGAGTGATCCCAATCTAACCATAAGTCTTGCATATTACAAGCATACTGAAAAAATAACTAAAAACTGAGTTGGATTCAATGACCAAGTACTAATTATGAAGATAACATGTTGAACTGAATACTGAAATAAATGTTGATAACATGGTCAATGCAATAAGAGTATGACTGTGGAAGCTATTATTAACCGACATGAACCACGTGAGCTAAATGTGGAGTCCGATGTATACTCCCCATTGAGAGGACCTAATATACCTTGCTAGGGGTATAAAGGCATGACTGTGATGTGATCACTAAAACCTGATACCCAACAGAGGGGACTTCTGAACCTACATTGGCACGTAGTCCTAGAACTTTGAGGGTACGTTGAACCTAGTCCAACTCGGTACTAAGTCTACTCCCAACTAAATGTAAAGCTAAAATACGACTGAAATACTGAGTAGCTCAAAATGTTGGCATGCTATCTTAGAATGCAATATAAATATACTAAAAGTTATGACATTAAAATTCTAAAGCATGATTTTCTAACTAATCTACCTAGCAAGTATAATTCATGAATTTTGATAGTTGATACAAGCTAGGGTTCTAAACTCTATACAAGGAACTATGCAAATATTCTTAGAAACATGTTATTTAGATCTTAGAAACTATACCAGCTGAAATCACAATGAATCTCCAAGGTTTTGGAAACCCTAGGTCTAAACAATTTATGAGATATTGAAGAACTAACTAAATTCTAGACACATGATGGGTGAAAGGAACCCACTAGTGAAATCCTACATACCGGGTGATAAAAAGTATGGAGAAATCCTTTGGATTTCGGGGCTGAACTTGAAGAAGACCTCTGGTTGTTCTTGGGAAATCTATCACCTCTTTTCTCTTTCTTTGGTCCTAAGTTTGATGATTTTAGGAGAATGAGGGTTCTGGGTAGTTTATAACTAGATTATTTGGCTTAGACTGAGAATAACGATGTAGTTTAAGCACCAAACAACATAGTCTAAGTGCCAAATGAATAGGGGAAAAGACCAAAACAACCATGACTTAAAGATGACGAAGTGGTCTTCATGAAGGGCCTGATGAGACATCTAAGACATGAATGACCGCCAAGTGGGTCGTCATGCTGCTCTACCTGAGAAGGCTTCACTAAAACGAGCATAAATATTTTTACTTTGGGATTGGAATTAAGCAAACTCGGTGGTGTTAGAAAGAGGATTTCATGATCTTTAATTTGATAAGTCATGAGCCACCTAATTCATTTTGTGATAAAAGATATGATCATTTGAAGTTGAACCAAACCTCGAAGTTTGACAAACCTCTTTCACGAGCCACTTCACGGCTCTTGTAAAGCTCCACGGGCCATTTAGGCGACCGTGGTTCTTCCCAGACCCTTGGGTATATTGTGCCCTTTTTCACCGGCCACACGATGGGCTGAGTGAAGTTCCACAGACTGTCTAGTGGTCCATGGTCCTTCACAGTGACTAGGGTGGTTTTGTGCTCCTTTCAAGGGCCACTTCACAACTCGTGTGGAGCTTCACATGCCATCTAGTGGTCCATGGTCTTTCACCTTTTGCTGGGTGCACAACCACGAGCAGGGCGACGGGTCGTGGTCCTCTTCATGGCCCATGGACCCTTCCGTGGTTGGCCACTTTCGTTTATTAAATCTTAGTTCTAATTTTTGAGGTGTTAAACAAATAGTTTTAGTTTTCGTTTGTAAGGGAACATTTAAATTTAAGAGGGAACATTTAAAAACAATTTATCCTGCATGACATTTGACATGAAAATTTGTATCCTACGTAGTGTCCTATGTGTATTATGTCACGTAGGACACATGTGTCTACTTGTTCAATTTTATACTAGTTTAAGTGTATCCTTGTGCACACCTAAAGTTGGAGGACATAGATGTCAGCTGAAGCAAGTTAAAAAATATATTTATGTATTATGCCTAATTAATAGAGAGTCATGTACTCTTTACACCTCTTTAGACATTCTCTAATTCTTGATAGGTTTTCCATGAGATCAATGATCTTTTCTCCTTTTAAAGAGATCATTGTTTAAATTTTCTTTTACTTTTTGAGATATCATTTGTCTTCTCTTCTTGTACATTGTGATTATACTGCTGGCAGTATATGATCATTGAATATCAATTTTATACTTTTTTTTCTATGGACAAGTAAGAGATCTTCCTAATCTATTACATACTTTATTTATTAATTTTTTGTCATAACACTGAGTCTAATCTGACCTTTTTGATTCACAGTAATTAGTGAATCTACTTTTATCATTATCACTATGTCTAATTTTTGAACAAAGAATAATATTTGTTTTTAAATTATTATTTTATATGCTTCCATTGGAGTTGGATTTATTTCTTTAGTAGATCATTGTAATGATATAAAATAGACTTAAAACATAAACTTAAAAAAAAAAGATAAATGTTGCAATAAACATAAGGCGACAACAAAACAAAATAAGAAATTGAAGTTAACTAAGAGCTAAAGTCCTAATCTTTAAGTCAAGCTCCTCCTAATTTTAGGTTCTGATACTCGGATCTGAATTCATAGAGTTCCATTAGATTCGGGAGATGATTTTGGTACTAGGTGAGGTCTTTGTTGATTTTTGAAAGGTATCGAGGTTGTTTTAACCTTTTTAGGCGTTCAGTTAGTTTCTTGTGGTTTTCATGGATGAAGGGTCAAGGAGACCTCAGATTCTTGTATAGTTCCATTGAGTCTGGAACATTGAGTATTATTGATTTGCATATCTGGTTTGAGTTTATGGGGTTCTGAATGAATTCTGAGGGTCCTTTCGATGTTTTGAGAGTTGGCAGGTTTTTCTGTACTGATGTGCTTCACTTTCATGAAGGTTTCTTCATGATTGTGAGGATAGCAGAACCGAGATCCAAGTCACAAAAGTGAAGGATCTCATTTTGGCAGGGTACAATAAAGCGAACCATGGGTCGCGATCGCGATGTTCGCGAAAGCAAAACACCACTATTGTGGGGTTCACTTTTGCGTACCTAAGTTCGCTTTTGCGATATCAGAGGGGGGTTTTGCCTGCCATTTTTGGGGTTTAAGCCCCATATTTCATTTTTGAGGTTCGAGAACCCTTGGTGGCAATTTTGGAAAGGTTTCCTTGTGCTAAATCATTTTGGTAAGCTTTCCTTATCTTAAAACTTCATTTCTCTTTGACTATTTATGGATTTTAGCATCATAATTTGAGATCTGATTTGGAAAATGGCAAGGTTTTTAAAAAACTTGAGTTTTGATCTAAAATGCTGATTTTGAAGTGGTTTTGATCCTTTTTTTGAAATGGGTTTCACTAATGAGTTCCTAAAGCCTTAAACATCATTTTCAAGTATTAAGTTTTGGATTCAAACCCTATTTTTGGAATTATATTTTGTAGTTTGAAGTGGTTTGGTTGGAGTCTAAGGGTTACTCGATTCCTAGCTAGATGATGTGGTTATTAGGTTGCTTGTTCAGTACCATATTGTTGATACTCACCCCTTGCTTCTACACTTGTGTAGGTTCCGAGCCCGGACCCTTATGATATCTTTCTCTTTCTTCTAATTTTGAGGCTTGTCAAGGATTTTGAGAGGTAGTTGTTTGTCATCCCGGCGGACCCTCTGGTTACTTTACTTTATTCTTTGTTCTATTTGAGAAACAAAGACTGAGACTTGTACT
The DNA here is from genome assembly GCA_029582685.1 of Solanum piurae. NCBI lineage: Eukaryota > Viridiplantae > Streptophyta > Magnoliopsida > Solanales > Solanaceae > Solanum > Solanum piurae. The sequence goes on along the minus strand of JAJOOO010000290.1, from coordinate 35,694 downwards.
TATTTCTAAATTCCTAATTTTATGTATTTAGTGGCTTGTACAAGTGACAATCAGATTTTTGGGTATTGTTTAGAATGAATAAGTTTTTTGCCTTATTCTTGTTCTTGCTTTATATTTACACTTTTCTTTCATTTTTGTTGGGTTGAGGTTTACTTGTCATCACTTCCATTTTTGGATCATGACAAATGGTATTAGAGACTTCTCTATTTATCCTTGAGAGTCTAAGAAGACTGTTAGGAAACTTCCTTTTATTCACTCTCTTATCGTACGTGGTTACCTTCGCTAGTGTTGAGTTGCCGCGTGTTGTTTTGGCAGATGTCGAGGACCACAACTTCTGTTTCTAGTGGTAGAAGGGAGGCAGTCCTTGAGCTTGTTGTTGAGACCCAACTAGGTGTAGAGGTAGGGCCCTAGCTAAAGGTCATGCTCGTGGAGTAGCACCGGTTAGAGGTCGTGTCAGTGGAGCAGCACCAGTCAAAGGTCGAGCTAGAGATGCTTTTGTGAGCCATAGGCTGAGGTTGCGGAGGATCAGGTTCCTCCCGAGTGTGGAGCTCCTTTGTTTCAGGAGACTTTGTTGAGGCTGCTAGGTGTATTAAAGATCCTTTCTCAGGGTAGTGTGACATGTTCTCCTTCTTCTGATTTCGAGGCTTGTCAAGGATTTTGAGATGTAGCTGCTTGTCATTGATGTGAGGCGAAAATACATATTTTTAATCATTATATGCCTCACATTTATTATTTATATTTTTCCTTGTTGAGCATGCATTTTATGAATTGTGCTAAAAAATATATTTCATTTGTAGGATTAAATTGGTGGAAAAATGAAGAAGTTTGGAGCTAAAACGAATTAAAGATGGAAGGTTGAAGAAGGAAATCAAGCAGACAGCTTAATAAATTAAAGTGAATAAAATAATATATTTATATATATAAGGAAAAGCGGCTGATCAAATATCAAAACTCCAATTTGTACATGTGGCAACCATTAAAAGACAATCTCTTATTATGGAAGGCATCGCAACAAATAAATTCCAGAAAACGCGGATAGCTTCACGAAAAAAAGGGAATCCAATTTCTTTTGGTTTTGGATACCCAATTAATTTGGACTCAATTATTTTATTTAGGGTTTTCTATATATATATAGTCCATAGAAATAATTATTTTGGAAAGTGAGGAATTATAAGGGATACTTTTTAGGGTTCTTTTCTTCTTCTTATTTGGAGGTTAGACACTATTACTTTAGTTCTAGTTTTTGGCTTTGGAGATTAACTTGCAACTTTAGCAATTCTTGATTTTCTAAGTTGGTTTTGAAGATTTTTACTTTGAAATTCAAGTTGAGATTCTGGATTTCTTCTACTTATTACGTAAATTCATGATTTCTTCATCTAAACATATGAATCGTGTTCTTGCTACTATGGGTAACTAAATCGACAACTAGGATTGTGGGAACCATGAACGATTAACAAAGTATGAATAGTAACTAAGTAATTCTTGAATAGTGTTGTTGCATGCATTGATAATTCTTTCGTTTAAAAGTCTTTTTAGCGGTGGCCAACGTTAGAACTTGCCTTGTTGCTACTTGCCGGACCAAGGAGGTAGTTAATAAGAAAAGAATTATCAACATAGATTTAGTGTGATACTATCTTATAGTCTAATGTCAATTGGTGCGAGGGTGAAAACTAAGCCATACATTGATGTGGTGTCTAATATGAGGTAAAGGTAAGGGTTAGTAAATTATACACACGTAGCCGGACCAAGGTGCGGGGTGAAATTCTCTAGTTACTGGACCAAGGAATTAGAGATACATAACTTATCACTTTGTATGTAATACACTAGGAAAATATTACTATTACTAGGATTACCGCATTATGAGCTTATGTGCAACACATACACCCTAGTTTCTCTCTTTTATTGATAACAACAAAGTTTGAATCTTGCTCACTTGTTCTCTAAACAACAATCAATTATTTGTTTCATAACCCCCCCCCCCTTTATTACTTGTTTTCGGAAATACATTGTCTAAACGAATATAATCATCAGTTAAGTTTAAGTCTAAACCATATTTCTTGTGGGATCGACCCCAACCTCCAAGTTGGATTCTTTACTTGATAACGATCGCTTATACTTCTTTAGGGAGGTGTAATTTGAGTGTATCAAATTTTGGCGCCGCTGCCAGGGAATAAGGCTTTTAGATTAAGTTTAACTACATTATTGAACTTTAGTCAAGTATTTTCTAATTTTACGTTTTTGTTTTTAGTTTTCTTTTCTACAGGTTTCAACTATGTGTATGTCAAGTACACGAAGTCGAGGCGATTTCTTGACCCCCTACGATCCTGAATTGAGAATTTTTTTGAGGAAAATGGCTAATCAAGGAGTACACAATAATCCAATCGGAGAGGGTCAAGGAGATGGAATCTGAGTAACTAAAGTGTTTGCATCGTGCCACGACGTTAAATTAAGCGCTTATTGGGAGGAACCCAATTAGTAGTGTAACTTCTTATTTTATTTTATTTTTATATTATTAGTGTCACTTTTTTTGTCTTGTTTTTGCAGATTAGGGGAAGTCTGAGTACCTAAAAAATAAATAAAAATAAAGGAACATGTTTGAGCTTAAGTGTGGGGTGCGTTCGATCCTTGATGAAAATAAAGAGAACATGCTACTAGCTAGGTCATGAGGCCTCCGGGAGTTTTTCTAACCATTGTTTTAAATTTTATTTAATGTTTTGGGGACATAGCATCTTTTTAAGTGTGGGGTGGAGGAATGAATTCCTAGTTTTTACTGTTTTATTGAGTCTTTTCTTTTTTTAGGATGGGTTCCTTCGCTTTTGTTTTCGATTCTTTTCCTAAGGATAGTCCCTTTGAACCGAGTGTCTTTTTATTTTATTTTAGGAATAATTTTTTTTTTTGAGAGAAAAGAAAAGACCCTATTGAGTGGTGTGATACTTGGTATTTAGGCCTAATTCTTGAGTAGTACTTTCTTGTGAATGCTTGATTAAAAAAAAATGCAGAATCTTTGACATCTAAGCTCATGGTTGTGACTTTGTATATAGCTTATTTTATTTTGTAGTTTGTTATGATCTTGTCTCTCTTAGAAGTGGAATTGATCCATCTTGATTGATACTTGTGCCATGTGTGGTGAGAATTTGTTTGTTCCATGTTTTGCATCGTAGTCTAGAACTTGCCTTGCATGTTATTGAAGCAAAATAAAAAGTGATACTTTGTTTAGGAGATGATAATAGGCTTTCTTTGATTTGTTTTGTAAATTTTAGCCTTTTCAGATATTTTATCACTAGTTAGCCCTTTTGAGCCTGTAGCCTTTTGTTGGTAGCCATATTTTACCCTTGACCATTTTGTTGAATCCCTCGTTTTTGCACCTTGCTTCCTTGAGCATTATATCATAGACGTATTCTAATTATCAATTCTGAGAAAAAGGAATGGTTGAGAGAAAAGGTAATCAATGATAGCTACAAAGTGCTTAAAAGCCCTCTTTGAAAGAATCTGATATGGAAAAAAAAAAGAACAAAAGAATGTGACATGAAAAAAAAAAGTTACCTAGATGATGGCCCTAGTCCTTCCAAGGACATCGTGCACCTTAAAGCATGTAAAATACGTAAGTTGAGGGTGGCTATTATGAAGGAAAACTTAGCTAAAAAAATGCCGCAAAAAAAAAAAGAATAAAAAAAGAAGAAGATTGAAGCATTCTTGAGATGATGAACATTACTTGTGAAATAATTTTTGAAGAGGGCTGAAAATAAAGAGAAGAAAATAATGGGCGATGAAGTCTAAAATTGCAAAGTGCTTAAGGAAGTGTAAGTCACTATTATATAGTTTTCCTACTCGTCCCCTAGCCTACATCACAGCCCGTTAAAGTCCTATTTGATTCTATCAAGCATGTTTAATTAGTGGAGATGTACATAATGGGCAAGCCTATGGTTCTTTGTACATACATGTGAATTTTATTTGTGAGTGTGAGAGTTGTTCTTGATATGAAGTCCTTAATTTATATACAATCTTTTGAACTGAGTGTGTGGACTATTTATTTTTGTGAGAGCACTTGTTTCATGATAGATATGTGATTTTATTAGCTTTGTTTGATGAGAGTAGGTGAACAAGATTAAATTTGATGAGTTCAAAGTCTTTCCTTGAGGTTAGGAGGTTAGAGGTTTGTTGTTTATTTGAATGTCTTGCATAATGATTGAGAAGTCTACTTGATGTTTTGAAATTGGTATATGGCCTAATTGTTTGTATTAACCAAATTGATGACATTGCTAATATGATTTTTTTTGGGACGAACTTTAATGTTTGCTCAAGGACGAACAAAAGTTTAAGTGTGGGGTGTTGATGTGAGGCCAAAATACATATTTTTAATCATTATATGCCTCACATTTATTATTTATATTTTTCCTTTTTGAGCATGAATTTTATGAATTGTGCTAAATGATATATTTTATTTGTAGGATTAAATGAAAAAATTTGGAGCTAAAACGAATTAAAGATGGAAGGTTGAAAAAGGAAATCAAGCAGACAACTTAATAGATTAAAGTGAATAAAATAATATATTTATATATATAAGAAAAAGAGGCTGAGCAAATATCAAAACTCCAAGTTGTACATGTGGCAGCCATTAAAAGACCGTCTCTTATTAAGGAAGGCAGCCCAACAAATAAATTCCAGAAAACGCGGACAACTTCACGAAAAAAAAGGGAATCCAATTCCTTTTGGTTTTGGATTCCCAATTAATTTGGACTCAATTATTTTATTTAGGATTTTCTATATCTATATATAGTCCATAGAAATAATTATTTTGGAAAGTGAGGAATTATAAGGGATACTTTTTAGGGTTCTTTTCTTCTTCTTATTTAGAGGTTAGACACTATTACTTTAGTTCTAGTTTTTGGCTTTGGAGATTAACTTGCAACTTTAGCAATTCTTGATTTCCTAAGTTGGTTTTGAAGATTTTTACTTTGAAATTCAAGTTGAGATTCTGGGTTTCTTCTTACGTAAGTTCATAATTCTTCATCAAAACATATGAATCGTGTTCTTGCTACTATGAGTAACTAAATCGACAACTAGGGTTGTGGAAACCATGAGCGATTAACAAAGTATGAATCGTAACTAAGTAATTCTTGAATAGTGTTGTTGCATCATTGATAATTCTTTCGTTTAAAAGTCTTTTTAGCGGTGGCCAACGTTAGAACTCGCCTTGTTGCTACTTGCCGGACCAAGGAGGTAGTTAATAAGAAAATAATTATCAACATAGATTTAGTGTGATACTATCTTATAGTCTAATGTCAATTGGTTCGATGGTGAAAACTAAGTCATACATTGATGTGATGTCTAATATGAGGTAAAGGTAAGAGTTAGTAAATTATACACACGTAGCCAGACCAAGGTGCGGGGTGAAATTCTCTAGTTGCCGGACCAAGCAATTAGAGATACATAACTTATCACTTTGCATGTAATACACTAGGAAATGATTACTATTACTAGGATTAACGCGTTATGAGCTTATGTGGAACACATACACCCTAGTTTCTCTCTCTCATTGATAACAACAAAGTTTGAATCTTGCTCACTTGTTATCTAAACAGCAATCAATTAGTTGTTTCACAACCCCCCCCCCCCTTTACTTACTTGTCTCGTAAATACTAAACGAATATAATCGTAGGTTAAGTTTAAGTCTAAACCATATTCCTCGTGGGATCGACCCCAACCTCCAAGTTTGGTTCTTTATTTGGTAATGATCGCTTATACTTTTTTAGGGAGATCTAATTTGAGCGTATCAGTCATTCCGACGGACCCTCTTGTTTCTTTACTTTAGATTTTGTTCTATTTGAGAAACAAAGACTGAGACGTGTACATGCTTCTAAATTCCACACTTTATGTATTTAATGGCTTGTACACGTGAAAACTAGATTTTTGGGGTATTGTTTAGAATGAATAAGTTTTCTGCCTTCGTCTTGTTCTTGCTTTATATTTCTGTTTTTGTGTCATTTTCATTGGATTTAGGCTGACTTCTCTTTGTGGGAATAGCAAGTATTGTTACGTCCATTTTTGGGTCGTGGCACCTCAAGAAGGCTTTTAGTGGATCCATATGTTAAGGTTGTGTTCTATACTCTGGCAAGTGGGTAAGACGTTGTATTATGAGGCTCATAGTAATGGTTTTAGGTTAGAGAAACTCCCTAATAAAGTAAAGTGTTTATATTTTAGTATTTTCTATTATTGCATCTTATATTGTAAAGCTAAATGATTTTTGTCCATGTGAATGTTTTACTTAAGTTAAGTTATGTCAGTCCTTTAACTCAGTTATCCATTTCCTTCAGTTTTATTACATACCGCACATTCCATATATTGATGTCATTTGATTCTGCATCATGAAATGATGCAGATAAAAGTATTCAATATCATCAGCAGTTGCTTCGTTGAGATCACATCACTACTCGTTAGCTTTTGGTGAGGCCTCCTTCATTTTCGGAGGAATCTATTTTTTTTTTTGCTTTAGTAGTTTGATTAAGGTTGCCGTGGATCTTTCCCCAACACCTATCTTTAAACATTAGAGGTTCCATAGATAGGCAGAGCTAGAGAGTCTTTCAGTATTCAGTTTCAAATATTTTGCTAAACTTTTATCATTTATATCCATATTTTCAGACAACTTTAAGATTCCGTAAATTGCTTTAAATGCTTTTCTTCAATTTAAACTTTTTTATGCTTGAGTCTTCCTCTAAATGTTAGCTAGGCCAAGAATTTTCTTAGACCAACAATGATTTCCGAGTATTGGCCACGTCCAGGGTATAGACTCAGGGAGTGATATACACCCCAAAATGTGGTTATATGTATATATACGTGGTCTTTTTTAGCCATAATAGACATACTTTCAAAGTAGGAATACTTGCCCACGCTATTATTCTCCACTCAAAGATTAATTAGGCTATACAATAAGACTGCGGACCTAGATAGAGGTGTTATTCAACAACCACATAAATATACCCTCTCCCTCAAGAATACATAATAAATAGGCACAATCAATTAATTAGGGCTCATCAACTAATAGAGTTAACCACGTTGTTGAACATGTAGAAAAAAAATAATGACAAATTTATATTAAACATAATGTAAGTCATATTTCAAAAGGTTCCATCACACACCCTAGATAGAAATTTAGATACTCATAATAGTATGAAGAAATTCAATTATAGAACTCATGACAATAGAAATTAAGAAGAAAGAAGGAAAAAATGTGAGGTGAATCTATATCTTATCTCCAAGCGTGTACTTGCTTCCAAATATCCAATGTCCCTTTTCAAAAGTCATTTACTAGGGTATTTAAAGAACCTAGATGTGTAGGGAATCAAATAACCTAATCCAAACTTGCTAGAATAATTTTCTTGGCTCAACTGAACTCTCGTTTCACGAGGATCACAAGTGTACTCTAAATTATCTTTTGCTTCTAGGCTTTCTTGGTGGTCTCATGAGGCGAGGATATTGAGTGAATTTGTCCTTGCTCCAATCATCATATATTTTATTGTGTTCTTCTGACATACTTCATACACATATAAAACTCATAATAATCTCAAAACATATGGGATAACGATGTGACAATACAATTATGATCAAAATATATGAGGTGATAATGTACTAGAAATATCCACTTTTAGCTAAATATTAAGCACGCGTAAAAGTCAGTGTGAAAATGGTAAGATTTTTCCAACTCAATTCGTTGCTCTATATTGATGTATGTGTCATATTTTCACCATTCACCATAACTTGTATTATCATTATTACCTTTCATGACTAATTTGATTGTCTGGAAAGGGAAATACCTACTTGGGGGCATGGGCTTTTAATTAGGATGAGGATGGTAATTGATGAGCTTAGTATGTAATCAATAATTAGAAGAAAGAACATATGTGTTTTTCAAGTATGAACAATTATCAAAATATTTATTTAATTAATAGCAAGTTGTGTACTTTTTACGTCGCCTTAGACTTCCTCTGGTTCTTGATAGATATCAAAAGATCTTTTTATTTAGTTATTGAACTTTTTTCAGATAAATATATCTCTATTACTGTTTTTTTTACCTTCTTTTATTCCTTTTCGATTTACCTTTTCTCCTGTCCACAATCGTCATATTTCTTATGCTTTGTGAGGCATTTGTTCTCTTCTCTTCTCGTAGATTGTGATTATAGTGATGACTATATATGGTCATTGAATATCAATTTTTTATATTTGTTTCTATGGACAAGTAAGATATCATCCTAACCAGTTACTTACTTTGTTTATCAGTTTTTGGTGATAACAATGAGTCCGATTCGACCTTTATGATTCACAGTAATTAGTGAATATACTTCTATCATTATCTCTCTATGTAGTTTTTTTCACTAATTACTGTATTTTCTTATCCTTTTATTTTTTGTGATTCTGTTGAGGTGAAATTTAATTTCTTATTAGACCTTAGTAAATACATAAAATGAAATCAAAACATAAACTTATATAAAAGATAAATGTTTCAACAAACATAAAATGACAACAAAACAAAACGAAAAACATATTACGACAACAAAACAAAACAAATCAACAAACATATCATGACAGTAAAACAAAATAACAAACTAAAGTTTTTTAAGATCTAAAGCCTAAGCTCTAACTCAAACTCCTCCTGATCATCAATATTGGTGTTCTCGACAAATTGATTAGGATGGTTGGCAAACAAGTTCTGATCTTGAATAAACAGAGGAGCGATAGGTGCACATTCAACAACATGAGCCACCTAAAGCACCATGGCTTGCTGCGGTTGGTACAAAAATGCACGTGGGTGTCCAGGCAGTCTCTGAGGCTTGAGCTCCACTTGATTCCTCGGACGGGGATGATAAAAGTATCCTTGGCCGCGTAACACTGCTGGGGTCGACTTTCGTGTACCCAACTGACAGTAGAGGGCAAGGAATTAAAAAACATCTCATGAGGAGCACCTCTTATCCAAGTGCCCTGAGATTTGTGCTTATGTTGGTGTCTAGTGCTCAAAATGAACACATCACGATAGGTTGTACCCTAATAACACCAAAGTCCTTTGGGATTTGGTACGATTCCTTAATGATCCATTCCTCTTGTTGGTGGTTGTTGTTGCATTTTTTCTTAAAAGGAGTTTTTTTGTTTTGAATAATTTGACAAATGATTTAGTGAGGAACTGGAGAAAAGCCAATTGAAATTTATCGGAGCAGAATTTATGAAAAAGTGATTACAATGGTTGCATGAGAAGGCAAACAATTAATTGTATTAATTACAGAGAATGGGTAATTCTTGATACTTCATATAAAACAACTCGGTTTTGATATGTTTTAGATTTCTTTAAATCACAAATGTAATAGTTTTCCCACTTCCTCTTCTTTTTCTCTCTTTTTCTTACTTCTTCGCATTGATTATTGTTTTTAATTTTCTTGAAAGAAATGTGAGTTTGTTAGAATATGTACATCAAGATAATAAATCTATCATCATCTATCCTTTTCCTCTTTTAATAACGGAAAAATGCATTTCACTTTATTAACTTTTATATTTATTTCTGAAAATTAGCACAAATTGAAACAAAATTCAAGAACTATCAATGCTAGATAAACACATGAGCAAATGAATGCAGAAAAATCCAAAAAGTTTAAATTGGATTTTGTTTAACCTTTTTTTACTTGTGAGTAGTTATTCTTATAAGTTGAATAAAAAAAATGGTATTTGCCTAAAAGTATAATTTATTTCTATTAAGGGATTATCAGTGTTTAATATTCTTTCAATTTTATTTTCACTAGGAAAAAACTAAATGAAATCCGTTTAAGCATATAAACCAAAAAACAATCAAATCAAATTTTTTTAATTTGAATTTCTTACGTTTTTTATAGTCACGTGAACTATGAATTCATTAATTCAGTCAAACAAGAACTAAAAGTAAAATTAATTATAATATAGAAAATTATTTTTCCATTCTTCCACCAAACACTACAAAATATAAATTATAAAGTTGCCAGTAGAATGAAAGGAACGATGTATTTTATTGATTGTAACTAAGTATATATAGATTATGTACAATTTCTATAGCAAAGAGATAAACTAAGAAAAAAGGTAAGACTTATCTATAACCTATATACAAGGAGGAAGTTACAACAGAGTCCAAAAGAGAAGACACTACTAAATCTGATCCGTTATTACGCCCCCGCAAGTTGGTGGTGTCAACAACACCCAACTTGGAAAATTGCTGGACAAAAGAAGCTTTGGGAAGAGGTTTTGTGAGTATGTCAGCCACTTGATCAGCTGAGTGAAGGTGGTGAACTTCAATATCCTTGTTCTGAACTTGTTCAAGAACAAAGTGAAAATCAATGGCGACATGCTTCATCCTACTATGAAAGACCGGATTGGAACAAATGTAAGTGGTGTTGATGTTGTCACAGAAAACATATGGAACTCCCTTAAGTGAAAGCCGAAGTTCATGAAGAAGATTTGTGATCCAGTTGGTTTATGCAACAGCAGCAGCCACAGCTCTATACTCAGCTTCTGTAGAGGATCGAGATACAGAGCGTTGTTTCTTGGATGCCCATGAAATTGTTGTGTTGCCCAGGAAAGTGATATAGCCAGAGGTAGAAGTGTGATCATTTGGATCACCAGCCCAATCTGAATCTGAATAAACAACCAAATGAGAATATGGAGCTTTGGCAATCTGTATGCCATATTGGCAGGTGTGACGAAGATAACAAAGTAATCGCTTAACTACTTTCCAGTGAGGGTGGCGTGGATTGTGCATAAATTGAGAGAGTTTGCTAATTGTGAAGGCAATATCAGGACGTGTAAAGGATAAGTAGTGCAACCTTCCAATTACCCGCCTATAAAGAGTACCATCAGCTGGAGGATCATTCACTGAAGCTGTCAAAATGGTAGTTGAGGTCATAGGTGTAGGAGCTCCTTTACTGTCTAGCATGCCAACATCCTCTAAAATATCCATAATATACTTGTGCTAGGACAAAAAAAGACCAGCAGTAGAAGAGATAACCTCAACACCCAAAAAATAATGGAGCTGTCCAAGGTCTTTCAAGGAGAAACGAGTGGAAAGACCATCGATTATATGATGAACCCCATGAATCTGATTTCCAGTGATGATTATATCATCCACATAGATAAGAACATAAACAGTAAATCAAAAATTATGCAAAATAAATAAAGAAGAATCAGATTGGGACTTGACAAACCCAACCTTTAGCAAATAACTTTTGAGCTCATTGTACCAAGCTCGGGGGCTTGTTTCAAGCCATAGATTGCTTTATTCAACTTACAGACATGTGTGGAGAGACTTTGATCTTCAAAGCTCGGTGGCTGCCTCATATAAACTTCTTCCTCAAGGCTTTCTTGTAAGAATGCATTATTGACATCAATCTGATGGATTGGCCAGTTGTATTGCGTCGCAATGGTAAGCACCAACCAAATAGTAACTGGTTTGACTACCGGGCTGAATGTGGAATGGAAGTCTAAGCCTGGTCGCTGGGTAAATCCCTTTGCAACAAGACGAGCTTTATACATGTCAATGGAACCATCAAATTTATGTTTTATAAGAAACAACCACTTGCACTCAACCACATTCATCGAAGGAGTAACTGGAACCAAATCCCATGTCTGATTCCTAACAAGTGCATCAAATTCAGTATGCATCGCTTCTCTCCAGTGAGGGTGAGGACATGCTTGTTTGTATGTATGAAGAACAAAGGACGAGGAGAGTTGAACACTGACACTAAACTGCTTGGGTTTGAGGCTATTTGTTTTGGAGCGTGTGACCATGGGATGACTTGAAGTTGTCACCACAGGTGAAGGATCAGATGGAGTCAAAGCAAGTGTAGGTTGGGAAGGGTTATTGGTAGATGACTGAGAAGGTAGGTTGGTGGGAGGTATAGGGGAAGGGAGTGGTAACACTGAGGTACTTAGTTGTTGGTGATTTTTATGTTGGTAGGTGATTAATGGTCTGGGTGATGGCGAGGGCTGAGTATTATCCGGTGGTGGTGTAATGGTGTGTGGCAATGGAGGAGAGGATAAGGTCTGAGAATTACCTAATGCAATGGAGACACCTTCTGATCTGGCAGGCATTGAGTTGGCCAGTAGAGAGTACACGGGCAGAGCATATGGGAGGGTATGACAAGAATCGAAACTTAATGATTTATTAGTCACAGGTAGAACATCAGAACACATCTCCCAAGCGATATTAGTGCTCTGTTGGTTTTTTAGATTCGAAAAAATATTATGAAAAGGATAGGTGTCTTCCAAAAATTGAACATCCCTAGATAAGTACAATTTATTTTTGACGGGATCAAAACATTGGTGGTAGTAATGTTTATTAGAAAATCCTAAATATACACAAGGAGTCAATTTTGGCTCTAACTTATTTTTTGCGTATGGTTTAAGCCACGGGTAACATAAACAACCAAAAACTCTAAGTGATTCATACTTTGGAGCCTCGTGAAATAAAATTTCATAAGGGCATTTATTTTGTAAATTTGGAGTGGTTAGACGGTTTATAAGGTAGACTGCTTGGTGACAGGCAAAACTCCAAAAAGTTGAGGGCAAGGATGCTTGATGCAGTAAGGTTTTGGCAGTCTCAACTACATGCCTGTATCTACGATTGATGCCACTCTTTGAGGCGTGTATGGTGGTGTCACTAAGTATTCAATACCTTGAGTTTTGAGATATGAGGATAAACCTTGGAACTCACCACCACCATCAGTATAGAGAGACATAATTTTGGTTTGAAACCGAAGCTCAAGTAAGGGATGTAAAGCTTGAAAGACATCAAGGACTTCCATTTTTGATTTTATAGTGAACAGCCACATGTATTTCGAGTACTGGTCAACAATTAAGGCATAATATCTCTTGTTATCAATTGACAAAATAGGAGATGGCCCCCATAAATCAGTATAAATTATTTGCAATGGCCGTTGACTTTGTAATGAATTTCAGAAAAAGGTAACTTGTGCATTTTATTAGAATAAAATGAATTACAAATGGAAGCGGTTCTAGAATGTGAAACTGGAAGAGAAAACTGATGTAAAATCATGTTTAAAGTACGATGATTAGGATGGCCTAAACGTCGATGCCACAGGTGTAGAGAAACGACAACATTGCATTGAGGGGTATGATGTTCACTGCCCGACGGCCACTCATATAGCCCATCTCAATTCTGCCCGCGAAACAGAAAAGCCCCCGTACTCAGATCCTTCACACAATAAGAAAAAGGAAAGAATTCAATGGACGTATGATTATCGCGGCAAAATTTGGAAACAGAAAGAAGATTATTTTTTATGGAATGAGAACATAAAGTATTGAGAAGCTTAAATTGCTGATTCAATGCACTTAAGTTAGTGTTACCGGTATGAGATATTGGAATGGTGTTACCGTCCCCCGTTGCTATCTCCTCTAAACCATGGTAGGTGTGCACATCAGTGAAGTTTTGCGCATTAGAGGCCATATGATGAGTGGCACCTGTATCAACAATCCAAGGAGCTTGTTGAATTGGAGATCGAGCAGCATAGTTTGCCCGGGCTTGTATGTGATCGTGTGATTGTGATCTGCAAACCTTAGCAGAATAACCAGGATGGTCACACAACTGGCAGTTTAGAGTGTGGTCATAACGCTGCTGTTGGTTATTGTTGCCAGCACGTGATGGTTGGGCACGCCTTAACTGGTTGGTGTTGGGGGAATTTGCATTTGAACGCCTATTAGAGGTGTTTCCTTGGCGAGGATGCATGTTTGTTTATTGTGCAATAGCAGCAGTGATGGGTGTTGAGAGTGGCTTCTTTGCTTCTTCATGCTTGATGAAAAGTTCATGGTCAAGTAACTTCTCATAAAGTTCAGGATAAGAGATAGCAGAATCTCTTGCATGGATAGCAGCTGATATTTCAAGGAATTCAGGTCCAAGTCCAGTGAGGATTTTGACAATCAGTTCCTCATTGGACACATGAGCTCCAGCAGTGGCAAGTTCATCACAGAGAGATCGAACCTGGTGCAAATAATCAGCGACAGAAAGGGTTTCTTTTGCGAGGCAAGCCAGACGATCGCGCAAGCTAAAGATCCTTGTTTGCGATTTGTTGGCATACAAAGCATCCCAAGCAGCTTGGGAAGTGGATGCAGCGACAACCGTAGCAGCAAGATTTGGATCAACTGAGGCCAAGATGACATTTTGAATTAGTTGATCTTGGCGATACCATGAAACAAATGCAGGATTTTCGATGTCCTGATTATTTTGAGCCACTGTACGAGCAGGGGCTAGGCGAGAACTGTCGAGATGGTCAAAAAGTTGTGACCACGCATAAGCATGGACACTTGTGCTTTCCAAAGGGAAAAATTGTGGCTGCCAGTTAATTTGATTGATAACTGGGTGACAGGATTAAACTGAACAATTGTTGTATTGGCATCGGAGTTGGTTACAGTGATGTTTGGGGCCATTTTTATGGGAAGGGTGGGAGGGTTTCTCGACAGAAATTTACTTGTGAGAGTTAATTGGCTCTTGATACCATATAAAGTATAAAGTTGCCAGTAGAATGAAAGGAACGATGTATTTTATTGATTGTAACTAAGTATATATAGATTTTGTACAACTTCTACAGCAAAGAGATAAACTAATAAAAAAGGTAAGACTTATCTATAACCTATATACAAGGAGGAAGTTACAACAGAGTCCTAAAGAGAAGACACTACTAAATCTGATCCGTTATTACAAAACATATTGCACAAAAATATTTTGCAAATAAATATTCTATGATACCAAAGACCCAAATAGTTTTAGTTTTTGTTTGTAAGGGACATTTAAATTTAAAGGGAACATTTAAAAATAATTTATTCTGCATAACATCTGACAGTTTCGTATCCTTCGTAGCATCCTATGCTTATTATGTCACGTAGGACACATGTGTCTACCTGTTCAATCTTATACTAGTTCAAGTGTCTACTTGTGCTAACCAAAAGTTGGAGGATATAGATGTCAGCTGAGCAAGTTAAAAATATATATTTATGTAATATGCCTAATTAATAGCAACTTATGTACTCGTTTCACCTCTTTAGACATTCTCTAGTTCTCGATACGTTTTCAATGAGATCAATGATCTTTTCTCCTTTTAAAGAGATCTTTGTTTCAATTTCTTTTACTTTCTGAGGTATCCTTTGTCTTCTCTTCTTGTACATTGTGATAATACTACTGGATGTATATGATCATTGAAATATCAATTTTATACTTATTTTCTATGGACAAGTAAGAGATCTTCCTAATATATTACTTACTTTATTTATTAATTTTTGGTGATAACACTGAGTCCGATCCGACCTTTTTGATTCACAGTAATTAGTGAATATACTTTTATCATTATCCCTGTGTCAAATTTTTGCACAAAGAATAATTATTTTTTTACTTTTTATTTTCTATGCTTCCATTGAAGTTGGATTTATTTCCATATTTGACCATTGTAAGGATATAAAATAGACTTAAAACATAAACTTAAAAAAAGACATATGTCGCAATAAACATAAGGCAAAAACAAAACAAAACAATAAATTTAAGTTAACTAAGAGCTAAAGCTTAATCTCTAAGTCAAGCTCCTCCTAATTCGGGTTCTGACGCTCATATCAAAATTTTGAGAGTTTCGTTGGATTCGTGGGAGATGATTTGAGTCCTAGGTGAGGTCTTTGTTTATATTTTGAGAGGTCTCCAACTTGTTTTAGCTTTTTTAGGCGTTCAGTTAGTTTCTTGTCATTTCACGAATGTCGGGTCAAGGAGACCTCAAATTCTTGTTTTGATGGTTCCATTGAGTTTGGAACATTGAGTATTATTGATTTGCATAATTGGTTTGTGTTTACGAGGTTCTATAAGAATTCCAAGGGTCCTTTCAATGTTTTGGCAGGTGCCTGGTTTTTCTGGTACTAATGTGCTTCACTTTCGTGAAGGGTGCTTAGTGATCGCGAGGATCATAGAATTGAGGCCCAAGTCACAAAAGTTAAGGGTCTTAGTTTAGTGGGGTTCACTAAAGCGAACAATGTATTGCGATAGTGATGTTCACAAAAGCGAATGAAGTGCTTAGCAATATGATAAAGGAGAGTAGCACATGCATCTTCCCTTGTAACCTGGGAGGTGGACTGAGTGCTTCCTTCAGTTTTAACAACCGTCTCTGTTGCAGTGGCATTAATAATGAGATGCTTCATCTCATCATTGCAGTAGTTGTCCCACCAATGTTTTAACATTCCGGTGAAACCTGCAGCAATCATACTAGCAGCATCTCTATCTGCAGAACCACACATTTTATAAGGAATAATAACAACACCCATTTCAATTATGAACCTAATGCTCATCTAGGCCATCAATGTTCCATTCAGTGATGCTTCTTCCTTCATGAGAGGAAGTGGATAAGAATGCATATTCCTCATACTGTAAGTCTGGAAAGGAAGGTTTGGTATGATAGTTTTTCATGTTATGAAAACGATCATTGGAGAGTTTTTGGAGAAGGATGTCTTTAAGAGATGGTTACTAAGATAGCCAATCTTCAAAAATCTTTTGAAGAAGAAAGATGTTCTGATTTTCCAAATTCTTTTTGGGAACGCAAAAAACATATAGTTGAATTACCATACATTGAAGGATTCAATGAATAGGCTATTTCCACTAAGGCAAGGCCCATTAAGATAAATCAAGAGATGATGGAATTTTGTAAGAAAGAGATTGATACTCTTCTAAATAATAAGATTATCAGGGTTTCTAAATCACCTTGGAGTTGTTCTGCTTTCTACGTTAATAAAAACGCGGAGAAAGAAAGAGAAGCACCAAGACTGGTAATCAATTATAAACCCTTAAACTCCATTTTAAAATGGATCAGGTATCCCATACCAAACAAAAGAGACATTTTGTAAAGGACTTTCAAAGCTAATGTATATAGCAAATTTGATATGAAATTGGGTTTTTGGCAAATTCAGATTTCAGAAAAAGATAAATACAAAACTGCTTTCAATGTCCCTTTTGGACAATATGAATGGAATGTAATGCCTTTTGGGTCAATAACGCCTCTTTGAATTCCCATTTATAATTGATTGGATTTTAATGACTATTCTTACATGTCTATTGTTTATATAGATGATGTGCTAATCTTCTCTAAGAACATTGATTCTCATTTTAAACATTTTAACACTTTCTTGAAAATTGTTAAGAATAATGGTTTAGTGATTAGTGCTAAGAAGTTAGTACTTTTTCAGACAGGTATCAGGTTCTTGGGTCATGACCTTTACCAAGGAACTTATAAACCTATTTGTAGGGCCATCGAGTTCTCTTCTAAATTCCCTGATGAAATCCCTGACAAAACCCAACTCCAGAGGTTTTTAGGGAGCCTTAATTATGTAGCTGATTTCATTCTGAAAGTCAGACATGTTTGTGAACCTTTGTATAAAAGACTCCGGAAAAACCCTGTTCCTTGGAGTTCTGAACAAACCCAGGATGTCATTCATGTCAAAGCCTTAGTTCAAAGTATTCCATGTTTAGAAATCCCAACCCTGATGCATTCATGATTGCTGAAACTCATGCTTCTGATGCAGGTTATGGAGGAATTCTTAAACAAAAAGTAGATCTTGAATCTACAGAACAACTTGTTCGTTTTAGATCCAGAATCTGGAATTCCGCTCAAAAAAACTATTCAACAGTTAAAAAGGAAGTTTTGTCTATAGTGCTATGTATCACTAAGTTTCAAGACGACCTTATCAATAAGGAATTTTTATTAAGAGTAGATTGTAAATTTGCTAAAGTAATTTTGCAAAAAGATGTTAAGAACATTGTTTCAAAACAAATATTTGCTAGATGGCAAGCTCTACTATCTAACTTTGATTTAAAAATTGTTTTATCAAAGGAGAAAATAACTCTCTACCAGATTATCTAACTCGTGAATTCTTGCAGGGAAAACATGAGGCCGTTTAGACCTATTGCTCCTTCCAAAGGAGACAATCTCCCAAAAGCAAAAATGGCTAGACTATTTATCCATCCCCCATTAACTCCAGCAAAACCTGAAGCTCTTCAAAGGCATGAACTAACCTTCCAAAACAAGTTCACAGCATTAGCCGATTATCCAAGGCTACCTTGTCCTTCACAACCACACCCTCCAAAGCTTCTTTGTCCACCTCAACCAAAATTGATCAATCTAACACCAATAAAACCCTTTGAACAAGGAGCATCTTCCAGCTCCATTCAAACAAAAGAAAGTTATAGCATGAAAGCATCAGATTCTTTCGCCCAGGCTGTTAACCCTGAGTTAACCAAAACCATTCCCTCCAAAACCAATCCAAAGAAGAATCTTTTGACTTTGTTGTTTCGCAGGTATTGCCTATATTGGCATTAAACAAAGAATATAGCAATGTTGATACAAATGATTTGATAAGACCTTGCTACACAGATTCTAATTATGTGGATACTGATAATCCATTGAAAACAAGGAAGTTTTATGAAGCTATTCTTGTTGACACCAATTCGATTGAAATTGAACATTTCAGAGATGAGAACAATCCTGCCAATATCAAATACTCAAGATTTACAATCAAGAAGTTATTGGATCCATTTGAATGGTTTGCAGACCATTTACACACTCCTATCGCATTATCAATGACGCATAGGCCACAAACCTACAACTGGTATGACTAAGATTATTGATGTGTATTTTAATATTTCGTATATACTTGCTAGCATGTTGTTTATTGTTGTTATACTTGTTGAAATACATTTTGTTCTGTAAGTCCATTAGACAGTATTTTCAAAATATTTATGGAAAACAATCAACATATTTTAAATAATATCAATCTATCTTCTCAAGCAACTAAGATTGCTAAATTAGAAACTGATTTACAAAACTAGAGTATACCAGAGGAACCTTTTAAAAGATTTACCAGTTAGATAATTTTAGTTGGATTACTAGACATAATATTAAGACTTGTGAATCTACTATTGCTATTAATAACTCTTCAGGAGTTATTCGTTTACTTAAAGAAAATGATTTTAATCATTATAAATCTGCATTTAATTATTTGCATATTGGTTTAGTGCAAGTTGCTGTTAAGCCTTTATTTAGAAAAGGACTTGATATTCCTGTTTGTGTCATCCTTAGAGATGGCAGATTTTTAAATTTTGATGATTCGTTGTTTGGTGTTTTGCAGAGTAATCTAGCTGATGGGCCAGTTTACTTTAATTGTTATCCTAACTTCTCTCTTGACATTAATGATCCTAATGTCATGGATTCTTTGACTCTTAATATCAAAACTAAAAATTTAAACAATAAAGTCAATACTCGCGAAATAGCTATTATTTATCGCGTTTATTAAAGGCTTATGAAAAACACTCTTGCTCCTAAAGCCTGTAATAAGAGTCGGAAAGGTGAAACTATACTTATGGAAGCCAACCATGAACATAGTTGTATCTTTGTTCCTCGTCTCCTCAATTGGAAAGATATACTCTCCATCAATGACTGGCGTTTTGAAAACATAACTCAACCTTTTGCGTCATTCTGAAAGATCTCAGATTAAAAGAGTTGTTCAATTTCCCGATGGGTCAATAGAACTTAAATTTCTTGACAATTATATTCAGAGATCTTCCTCGTATCGAAGGTCATCCTGGTCCAGTCCTTCTACTTCGTGTCCTTCGAGACTCGTTCCCAGGCCACCTTCTTCATCAAAAACCCTGGAGGGAGCAGAGGATGAAACTATATCTGTGGTTGACAATAGTAAAGGTAAAGTCACAGGTGTAGACTTTTCTGGTGTTATCCCTAAAGTATTTTATCAGGACATTCCTGGCAGTCCCTCAGCAAGTTAGATGGAACCACCAGAAGAAAAACCTGCTTGGCTTGGAATGCTTAAGGCAAACAAGTGCTTTGAACCCAATCCAGATATTTTACATGAGCAATGGACTCATCCAGATAATCAGACTAAGAGAAAATGGTATGTTACTATTTACACTGTTAAGCAAAGAGAATCCTTTAGAGATTTATGGATGCATGATATGAGAAGAATCGGTTGTAAAATCGAATTCTTTAAATGGTTTGAGATGACTGGTAAAATTGAAAATTGTATTGAGTCATTACAGGTTATCATCAACAAATGGTACACTACGTCCAATAAGGTTGTTGAATCTATTACTCCTCTTCTTGAAGGAATTAACATCCCTGTTGCAGGAACAATAATCAAAGCTTCTCCTTTTAAAGAGAAAAGTGATAAGACAGGTACTTTGCTCACTATTGCTGATATAGACCGAGTAGTAGAACAAAACAACTACTCAAACCAAATTCTCCATGTTATCTTTAGACAGATAGAAGACTACAAACCTACCATTAGTGGAAGACTAACTCCGGCTTCTACTTCATCCAATCATACTATTGAAACCTACCCAGGATTCAGAATCCCAGAATTTTCCAATGAGAAATTTCCCAAATTATCCGATACTTTTGAAGTTACAGGAAGTATCATTGAAAGGATCAATGAGCAACTTAACAACTTCAATATTTCCAAGAAAGATGGAAAAACCCCTAAAATGGTTTCTATCCTCCAGGAGAAACCTATTTCAACCACTCAGGATAAAGACATCCTTCTCCAAAAACTCTCCAATGATCGTTTTCATAACATGAAAAACTATCATACCAAACCTTCCTTTCTAGACTTACAGTATCAGGAAAATGCATTCTTATCCACTTCCTCTCATGAAGGAAGAAGCATCACTGAATGGAGCATTGCTAGATGAGCATCAGATTTATAATAAACTTCATGAAATGGGTGTTGCTATCACTGCTTATAAAATGCGTGGTTCTGTAGATAGAGATGTTGCTAGTATGATTGTTGCAGGTTTCACCGGAATGTTAAAACATTGGTGGGAAAACTACTGCGATGATGAGATGAAGCATCTCATTATTAATGCCACTGCAACAGAGACGGTTGTTAAAACTGAAGGAAGCACTCCGTCTACCTCCCAGGTTACAAGGGAAGATGCATGTTCTACTTTCCTTTATCATATTGCTAAGCACTTCATTGGCGAACCAAAGTTATTTCAGGATAGGAGTCTCCAAATCTTGAATAATCTAAGTTGTCCAAACTTAGACAGTTTTATTCATTACAAACATGCCTTTCTCAGCAAGGTAATGATTTGTCCAGATTGCAATTTGGACTTTTGGAAGGAACGCTTCATAAGCGGTTTACCTCCTCTCTTTTCAGATAAAATAAGGACAAAGATTCTGGATCGCAATGATGGTCGTATTCCTTACAGTAATTTAACTTATGGTGATCTGGTAAGCACCATCAACATTGTAGGGCTCGAACTCTGCACATATATTAAGCTCAAACATCAGCTCAAGAAATAGCAGTCTTCCTCCAGGAGAGAACTCGTAAGTTTTTGTCGGGACTTTGGCTTTATCACCCCCCCCCCGATAAAGTAAAGAAACACAAAAAAAAAAAAAATCTCATCGGAAGAAATATCGAAGAAGAGATGATTCCACCAAACCTAGGATAAAGAAATCCAGGTCCAAGAGGCCTAGAAATGCCAAAACCGATGTTTGCTGGACATGTGGCAAGACTGGCCATAAAGCTAATGAATGCCATTCAAAGACTAAGAAGAAAAAGATCAATCTTCTCAACATTGATGAAGAGACCAAGGGTAAGCTCCTTGCTATTCTTGATGAACCTTTTTCTGAATCTTCAGGTACATCTGATGAATACAGCGACGATGAAGATATCGATCTTGATTATGAATCAGACAACAATCAATCAGGAAAGGATTGCATTTGTACTGAAGCCTTTTGTACTTGTGATAGTACAACTCAAAATATCCGAGTACTTTCAAATCATTCGAAAGAAACTCTCTTTGATGTTATTCAGCATATAGTTGATGATGAGGCTAGGAATCGTTTCCTCCTAGAACTCAAAAATATCATTCTAAATACGGACAAACCTAAATCTCGTCCGATAGTTGAACCTTTCAGCATGAAACAAATCATGAACCGGTCAGATAACCATTCTGAACCATCTATTCCTGATCTTCGACAAGAAGTCTCTAGTCTCAGAGAAGAGATTAAAATCATCAAATTCAGGCTTACCATTATTGAAGCTGATAACCTTACCAATCAAGTCTTCAAAAAACCTACCATTCGAGACCTTGAGTCTGATCATGATTCTTCCCAAGGAAATGAAAATATTGATGTTGATCTTTCCAATATCAATAGTGATCATGAACCGGTTGTTACTAATACAGGTAACATCTCTTCCACTTCTGCAGCTCCAGGAGTAACGGTAATCTCTTCAATTAGACCTCAGAGTCATCATATACCTGTTAAGATTGTTGTTAATAAACACTTTGTAATTAACAAGGTTGCTTTACTTGACAGTGGTGCAGATCACAATTGCATTGTAAAAGGTATAGTTCCTACAAAATACTTGCAAAAAAGTACTTCAAAATTATACTCCGCTACAGGAGAACCTTTGAAAATTAATTATAAGCTTTCCAAAGCTCATATTTGCAATAATGGCATTTGTTTAACAAATGATTTTGTAATTACTGAAGATATCAATGAAGATATCATTCTGGGAATACCTTTTATCACTCAGATAAAACCTTATTTTACTGATTTAGAAGGTATTAATACTACCATACTTGGAAAAGATTTACATTTTCCTTTTGTCAAGACTCTTTCACAAGATGAAAGTAACTTCATAAGGGAAAAAACTGTTTTCCGTATTAATAACCTTTCACAACATATCACCTTTTTAAAGGATGAAATTCTTGTTAAAAAAACCGAACAGATTTAAAAAACCCCGGAGATGGTTACTAAGATAGCCAATCTTCAAAAAACTTTTGAAGAAGAAATATGTTCTGATTTTCCAAATGCTTTTTGGGAACGCAAAAACATATAGTTGAATTACCATTCATTGAAGGATTCAATGAACATGCTATTTCCACTAAGACAAGGCCCATTCAGATGAATCAAGAGATGATGGAATTCTGTAAGAAAGAGATTTATACTCTTCTAAATAATAAGATTATCAGGGTTTCTAAATCACCTTGGAGTTGTTCTGCTTTCTACGTTAATGAATATGCGGAGAAAGAAAGAGGAGCACCAAGACTGGTAATCAATTATAAACCCTTAAACTCCATTTTAAAATGGATCAGGTATCCCATACCAAACAAAAGAGACCTTTTGAAAAGGACTTTCAAAGCTAATGTATATAGCAAATTTGATATGAAATCGGGTTTTTGGCAAATTCAGATTTCAGAAAAAGATAAATACAAAATTGCTTTCAATGTCCCTTTTGGACAATATGAATGGAATGTAATGCCTTTTGGGCTCAAGAACGCCCCTTCGGAATTCCAAAATATAATTAATTCTATTTTTAATGACTATTCTTACATGTCTATTGTTTATATAGATGATGTGCTAATCTTCTCTAAGAACATTGATTCTCATTTTAAACATTTTAACACTTTCTTGAATATTGTTAAGAATAATGGTTTAGTGGTTAGTGCTAAGAAGTTAGTACTTTTTCAGGCAGGTATCAGGTTCTTGGGTCATGACCTTTACCAAGGAACTTATAAACCTATCTGTAGGGCCATCGAGTTCTCTTCTAAATTCCCTGATGAAATCCCTGACAAAACCCAACTCTAGAGGTTTTTAGGGAGCTTGAATTATGTAGCTGATTTCATTCTGAAAGTCAGACATGTTTGTGAACCTTTGTATAAAAGACTCCGGAAAAACCCTGTTCCTTGGAGTTCTGAACAAACCCAGGCTGTCATTCATGTCAAAGCGTTAGTTCAAAGTATTCCATGTTTAGGAATCCCCA
Organism: Solanum piurae; assembly: GCA_029582685.1. NCBI lineage: Eukaryota > Viridiplantae > Streptophyta > Magnoliopsida > Solanales > Solanaceae > Solanum > Solanum piurae. The sequence goes on along the minus strand of JAJOOO010000290.1, from coordinate 11,868 downwards.
ACCATGATGCATTTATGATTGTTGAAACTGATGCTTCTGATGCAGGTTATGGAGGAATTCGTAATGAAAAAGTAGATCTTGAATCTACAGAACAACTTGTTGGTTTTACATTCAAAATCTGGAATTTCGCTCAAAAAAACTATTCAATAGTTAAAAAGGAAGTTTTGTCTATAGTGATATATATCACTAAGTTTCAAGACGACCTTATCAATAAGGAATTTTTATTAAGAGTAGATTGTAAATCTGCTAAAGAAATTTTGCAAAAAGATGTTAAAAACATTGTTTCAAAACAAATATTTGCTAGATGGCAAGCTCTACTATCTAGCTTTGATTTCAAAATTGATTTTATTAAAGGAGAAAATAACTGTCTACCAGATTATCTAACTCGTGAATTCTTGCAGGGAAAACATGAGGCCATTTAGACCTATTGCTCCTTCCAAAGGAGACAATCTCCCAAAAGCAAAAATGGCTAGACCATTTATCCATCCCCCATTAACTCCAGCAAAACCTGAAGCTCTTCAAAGGCATGAACTAACCTTCCAAAACAAGTTCACAACATTAGCCGATTATCCAAGGCTACCTTGTCCTTCACAACCACACCCTCCAAAGCTTCTTTGTCCACCTCAACCAAAATTGATCAATCTAACACCAATAAAACCCTTTGAACAATGAGCATCTTCCAGCTCCATTCAAACAAAAGAAAGTTATAGCATGAAAGCATCAGATTCTTTCGCCCAGGCTGTTAACCCTGAGTTAACCAAAACCATTCCCTCCAATACCAATCCAAAAGAAGAATCTTTTGACTTTGTTGTTTCGCAGGTATTGCCTATATTGGCATTAAACAAAGAATATAGCAATGTTGATACAAATGATTTGATCAGACCTTGCTACACAGATTCTAATTATGTGGATACCGATAATCCATTGAAAACAAGGAAGTTTTATGAAGCTATTCTTGTTGATACCAATTCGATAGAAATCAAACATTTTAGAGATGAGAACAATCCTGCCAATATCAAATACTCAAGATTTACAATCAAGAAGATATTGGATCCATTTGAATGGTTTGCAGACCATTTACACACTCCTATCGCATTATCAATGACGCATAGGCCACAGACCTACAACTGGTATGACTACAAGTCAGCCTGGATAAATTTTCTTTATTTAAGACCAAGACACACTTGGTTCGTGAAATATAGTCCAAGCATCACTAGAACTACCATTCCCCGATGATTCTATGCATGGTGGAATTTATTTGGAGGAATTGAAAAGACTCTTCCCCAACAATTTCTCAACTGGTTTGAAGAATTTCAAACTAAAGAAGAAACTACTACATTACCAGAGCATATTAAATTATGCAAATATTATATCCAGAAGAGGATATCCTACATCATTACTTGGAACTTTTCCAAAAATGATATTGATCGAATTCAATATTTGAGCAAACAAATTCAAATCAAAGGTTGGATTCCCAAACAACCTAATACTAAAGTCCAGTCGCAAGACAAGGCAAGTTCATCTTCAAAGAGTTCATCCAAAGCAACACTCAAAAAGAAATTGAAGGATGCATTGGAAAAATTGGATAAATACGATGAAAATCAGATCATGAAAATGATCGAAGACGCCGCTTCCACTGAAAGTAGCAGTGAAGATAACAGAGACATGTGTAAACCCAAAGGTTTAACTTTGGCTTACATGGACCCCGATTATGAATAGGAAAAGGACCTTTGTGGAAAAATAGAGACAAAGTCGGAATTATTTTTCCATTAGTGGCATTTCATTATTCTAAATTGGCATCCAATGAGAAGCTACAAGACACCTTTAAAAAAGATGTTTCCACTATCTTTACAGATAAGAAGAATAAGTCTCCATTATCAAAAAGAAAATTCCCACTCTGCTACTTTAATAAAAGAAGTAGGACCCTCCATTATGTCGGCATCAACTTAGCCCTCCACTTGTATGCCTAAGATGTAAAGGCAACCACCCATTTCCCTATATAAGGAAGCCTTCATTAATGTTTAGAGGCATCAGAAAATTTCCATTATTATTCTGAAAACCTCTCTCTCTCTTGTAATCATATGTTTGAAGTTATGCAATAAACGTCTGTTTCTTGTAAGTTTTCTTTCTTTTAATTCCACATTCCTTAAGATCCTTTTAATGGTTCTTTCGAATGATCTGAAAGTACTCGGATATTTTGAGTTGTACTATCACAAGTACAAAAGGCTTCAGTACAAATCCAATCCTTTCCTGATTGACTATTGTCTGATTCATAATCTAGATCGATATCTTCATCGTCACTGTATTCATCAGATGTACCTGAAGATTCATAAAAAGGTTCATCAAGAATAGCAAGGAGCTTACCCTTGGTCTCTTCATCAATGTTGAGAAGATTGATCTTTTTCTTCTTAGTCTTTGAATGGCATTCATTAGCTTTATGGCCAATCTTTCCACATGTACAGCAAACATCGGTTTTGGCATCTCTAGGCCTCTTGGACCTGGATTTCTTTATCCAAGGTTTGGTGGAATCATCTCTTTTTTGAGATTTCTTCTGATGAGATTTATTTTCTTTTTTGTGTTTCTTTACTTTATCGTGGGGGGGGGGAGGTGATAAAGCCAAAGTCCCGACAAAAACTTCCGAGCTCTCTCCTGGAAGAAGACTGCTCTTTCTTGAGCTGATGTTTGAGCTTAATATATGTGCAGAGTTCGAGCCCTACAATGTTGATGGTGCTTACCAGATCACCATAAGTTAAGTTACTGTAAGGAATACGACCATCATTGCGATCCAAAATCTTTGTCCTTATTTTATCTGCAAAGAGAGGAGGTAAACCGCTTATGAAGCGTTCCTTCCAAAAATCCAAATTGCAATGTGAACGAATCATGACTTTGCTGAGAAAGGAATGTTTGTAGTGAATAAAATTGTCTAAGTTTGGACAACTTAGATTATACAAGATTTGGAGACTCCTATCCTGAAATAACTTTGGTTTGCCAATGAAGTGCTTAGCAATATGATAAAGGAGAGTAGCACATGCATCTTCCCTTATAACCTGGGAGGTGGACTGAGTACTTCCTTCAATTTTAACAACCATCTCTGTTGCAGTGGCATTAATAATGAGATGCTTCATCTCATCATCACAGTAGTTGTCCCACCAATGTTTTAACATTCCGGTGAAACCTGCAGCAATCATACTAGCAGCATCTCTATTTGCAGAACCATGCATTTTATAAGCAGTGATAACAACACCCATTTCATGGAGTTTATTATGAACCTAATGCTCATCTAGGCCATCAATGTTCCATTTTGTGATGCTTCTTCCTTCATGAGAGGAAGTGGATAAGAATGCATTTTCCTCATACTGTAAGTCTGGAAAGGAAGGTTTGGTATGATAGTTTTTCATGTTAAGAAAACGATCATTGGAGAGTTTTTGGAGAAGGATGTGTTTATCCTGAGTGGTTGAAATAGGTTTCTCCTGGAGGGTAGAAACCTTTTAGGGGTTTTCCCATCTTTCTTGGAAATATTGAAGTTGTTAAGTTGCTCATTGATCCTTTCAATGATACTTCCTGTAACTTCAAAAGTATCGGATAATTTGGAAAATTTCTCTTTGGAAAATTCTGGGATTCTAAATCATGGGTAGGTTTCAATAGTATGATTGGATGAAGTAGAAGTTGGAGTTAGTCTTCCACTAATGGTAGGTTTGGTGTCTTCTATCTGTCTAGAGATAACATGGAGAATTTGGTTTGAGTAGTTGTTTTGTTCTACTACTCGGTCTATATCAGCAATAGTGAGCAAAGTACATGTCTTATCACTTTTCTCTTTAAAAGGAGAAGCTTTGATTATTGTTCCTGCAACAGGGATGTTAATTCCTTCAAGAGGAGGAGTAATATATTCAACAACCTTATTGGACGTAGTGTACCATTTGTTGATGATAACTTGTAATGACTCAGTACAATTTTCAATTTTACCAGTCATCTCAAACCATTTAAAGAATTCAATTTCACAACTGATTCTTCTCATATCTTGCATCCATAAATCTCTAAAGGATTCTCTTTGCTTAAGAGTGTAAATAGTAACATACCATTTTCTCTTAGTCTGATTATCTGGATGAGTCCATTACTCATGTAAAATATTTGGATTGGGTTCAAAGCACTTGTTTGCCTTAAGCATTCCAAGCCAAGCAGGTTTTTCTTCTGGTGGTTCCATCTCACTTGCTGAGGGAATGCCAGGAATGTCCTGATAAAATACTTTAGGGATAACACCAGAAAAGTCTACACCTGTGACTTTACCTTTACTGTTGTCAACCACAGATATAGTTTCATCATCTGCTTCCTCCGGGGTTTTTGAAGAAGAAGGTGGCCTAGGAATGGGTCTCGAGGGACACGAAGTAGAAGGACTGGACCAAGACGACCTTCGATACGAGGAAGATCTCCGAATAGAATTGTCAAGAAATTTAAGTTCTATTGACCCATCGAAAAATTGAACGACTCTTTCAATCTGAGATCTTTCAGAATGAGACGCAAAAGGTTGAGTTATGTTTTCAAAATGCCAATCATTGCTGGAGAGTATATCTTTCCAATTGAGGAGACGAGGAACAAAGATACCACTATGTTCATGGTTGGCTTCCATAAGTATAGTCTCACCTTTCCGACTCTCATTATAGTCTTTAGGAGCAAGAGTGGTTTTCACAAGACTATAATAAACACAATAAATAATAGCTATTTCGCGAGTATTGACTTTACTGTTTAATTTTTAGTTTTGATGTTAAGAGTCAAAGAATCCATGACATTAGGATCATTAATGTCAAGAGAGAAGTTAGGATAACAATTAAAGTAAACTGACCTATCAGCTAGATTACTCTGCAAAACACCTAACAATGAATCATCAAAATTTAAAAATCTGCCATCTCTAAGGATGACACAAACATGAATATCAAGTCCTTTTTCTACATAAAGGCTTAACAGCAACTTGCACTAAACCAATATGCAAATAATTAAATGCATATTTATAATGATTAATATCATTTTCTTTAAGTAAACGAATAATTTCTAAAGAGTTATTAATAGCAATAGTAGATTCACAAGTCTTAATATTATGTCTAGTAATCCAACTAAAATTACGTAACTGGTAAATCTTTTTAAAAGGTTCCTCTGGTATAATCCAGTTTTGTAAATCATTTTCTAATTTAGCAATCTTAGTTGCTTGAGAAGATAAATTGATATTATTTAAAATATGTTGATTTTTTTCCATAAATATTTTGAAAATATTGTCTAATGGACTTACAGAACAAAATGTATTTCAACAAGTATAACAACAATAAACAACATGCTAGCAAGTATATATGGAATATTAAAATAATTTACAATTAGCCTCTTACATATTTAAATTTCCAAAATAAAAAATGAAATGATCTTCCAGGTTATTTTCTTCGTTTTCAAATATTTTCAAAGTTTAGAGCTTTCCTGTAGCGACCCCAAGTCATTTATGACTTGCTAAGACTAACAGTTCGGTCTCCTGATCATTCATTTGGAATCTGTGCAAATTTTCATATTTTGGAGCCTTTAAAAATTGAACGGTTGACTTCAGTCAAAAGTTTAGAAAGATGGCCTCAAAATGTAATACTGACAATTTCATCAGCTCCGGAAGGGCCATTTTAGGCTAGGGGCATGGTTGGTTTGGGCTCCGAGACTTCTGGTGAGAGTTTGTGTCGTTAGGCGTGTTAACTTGGAAGCTTAAGCCAATGTTTGACTTTGGTCAACATGCTCGGATGAGAATTCTGTTAGCGTGGTTAACTCTGGAATGTCGAATTTTGTAGACTTCCTGTAGATCACGGTATATCTTAGTGACATTCGAATGAATAAAATATCTGGAATTATGGGCTTCTATAAGGATCTGCTGCCTTAACTCATCAACATTTGCAACACATAAGCGACCCTAGTAACGAAGCACACCATTTCCCCTTTGGGAGAACACCTCAACTCTCTGTTGTGAACTGCATTTTTAACTGAAGCAGTGTAAGATCACTGTTTCTCAATAAGCTCCGCTACCAATAAAGATTTTGACCCATTATGAACTATCACACCACTATCTGATGTGTTCATAAGGCAAACTCTTAACCGAGTGAGCTTGTGAACTCTGGCTAATTCTTTCTTCTCCTCCTCAACGTGTGACACACTACCCATAGACAGTCTGCTGAGAGCATAAGTAACTACGTTAGCCTTACCCGGATTATATAGCACATTCATGTTGTAGTCTTTGAGGAACTCAAGCCATCTTCTCTGACGAAGATTCAATTCTTTCTTAGTGAACACCTACCGAAGACTCTTATGATTAGTGAACACATCAACATGAACACCATAAAAGTAAAGTCTCCAAATCTTCATGGAATACACGACGGCTGCAAGTTCGAGGTCATGAGTGGGGTAGTTCTTCTCATGGACCTTACGCTGTTTGGAAGAATAAGCTATGACCTTATCTTGTTGCATTAACACACAACCCAAGACGACCCTAGATGCATCAAAATAAACCACATAACCATCTGAACCCTCTGGTAGGTTCAAGACAAGAGTTGTAGTCAACCTGGTCTTCAGTTCTAAGAAGCCTTTCTAATACTCATCTGACCACTGAAACTTGACCTTTTGTTTTAGTCAACTTGGTCAATAGGGCAGCTATGGATGAAAATCTTTCAAAAAACCTCCTGTAGTAACCTGCCAAACCTAATAAACTTCTGATATCAGTCGGAGAGGTGGATTCGAGCCAGTGCTTTACTGCCTAAATTTTTGAGAATCCACTCGGATCCCTTCTTTGGATACCACATGACTAAGGAAAGCGACCGAGTGTAACCAAAATTCAAATTTTTTGAACTTAGTGAATAGCTGGCGATCATTGAGGTTTTGTAAAACAATTCTCAGATGAGTCACATGTTTTTCCTCATTCCTAGAATAAACGAGGATATCATCATAAAGATGATGACGAATAAGTTCAAATACTGTTTGAACACCCTGTTCATTAAGTCCATGAAACCTGTAGGAGCATTTGTTAGTCCAAAATACATAATTACAAATTAACCATACCGAGTTCTGAAGGCTGTCTTCGATATATCACTATCTCTGACTCTGAGCTGATGATAGCCAGATCTGAGGTCTATCTTTGAAAAACAACTAGCACCATGTACCTAGTCGAACAAGTCATCAATCCTCTAGATGGGATATTTATTCTAGATTGTGACCTTATTCAACTAAAGGTATTCAATACACATCCCGAGGGAACCGTCTTTCATTTGCACGAACAACACTGGAGCACCCCATAGAAAGATGTTGGGTCTGATGAAGCCCTTATCTAGAAGGTCTTTTAGCTGTTCTTTCAATTCCATAAGATCAGTTGGAGCCATCCTGTAAGGAGGAACTTAAATGGGCTGGGTATCTAGAAGGAGGTTTACTCTGAAGTCAATTTGTTTTGGGGAGGAACTCTGGGAAGATCTTCTGGGAACACTTCTGGAAACTCATTTACAATTGGGACTGACTCAAGAGTTGGGGTTTTGGAGTTTGAATCTTAAGCTCGAACAAGACGATAGATATTCCCTTTGGAAATCATTTTTTTAGCCTTAAGGTAGGAGATGAAATGACCTACAGGCACTGAGTTACTACCATTCCATTCTAAAACTGGTTGTTTTGGAAACTGAAACCGAATAATCCTAGTTTTACAATTGACTAAGGCATAACATGAATGTAACCAATCCATGCCTAGAATGATATCAAAATCTATCATTTCTAACTCTAGAAGGTATGCTGAGGTGACATTCTGGGAAACTGTGAAATGGCAATTTATGTATACTCGTTTAGCTATAATTAGGCCACCAATTGGAGTAGAAACTGAGAAGAGTTCTGGGAGGATTTCTGGACTGACACAAAAGTTTACTTCTATATAAGGAGTTACGAAAGAAAGTGTAGCCCCTGGATCTAACAATGCATAAACATCTAAATGAAAGATTTGTAACATACCCACAACCACATCGGGAGAATTTTCCTGATCTTGTCTAGCCTGGAGAGCATATAACCTGTTTTGGCGCTGGCCACCACTTGTTCCAGACGAGGAACCCTACTGAGTGGGACGACCCGCTGGAGCTGCTGGAGTTGTATACTGAGTTTTGTTATCTCATTCACCCTGCCTAGAAGAAGGGCAATCCTTCAACCTATGACCAAGCTGACCGTGCCCAAAACACCCCTCTTTGCCAACAAGACACTCATACGGATAATTCTTACCATACTTTGGACAAGATGGAAGTCTAGTTAACTGAAACATTGCCCTTAGAAATAGAGTTTGATGACCTCCCTTTCTAATCATGTCATAGCCTTAGGGACAGAGTGCTAGATGATGAAGGCGATGGGGCTATAAACCTCTACAGAAACTGTAAGCAATTTCCACCGCCAACCTCTGCTAAGAATATTCATAGTTTCCCATTCTAGCATTTTTGTTATCCTTAGACATTTTCTTGAGCTTATCTGTCTCGACCTGCTGAGCATGGGTCATTAGGCTTGAGATATCCATATATTCTAATAACATAACATTTCTGCACTCGGTCTTTACTAGATCAGATACTCCAAACAAGAACTTGCCTATTTGTGCTCTCGAATCGGCCACTATATGTGGAGCATAATTGGAGAGTTGAGTGAACTTTAGCCCGTATTCTTGGATTTACATCGATCGCTACCTCAAGTTCATAAATTCATGGGCCCTAGCCTCCCTCAACTCTCTCGGAAAGAACCTGTCTAGAAAAGCTCCAGTAAAACAGTCCCACGTCACTAGAGCTGCATTCGCACCCTTGTTGCCTTTCCACTGCGTGGACCAGATGTGAGCCACATCCTTGAGTTGATAGGATGCTAGTTCAACACTATCAATACCTGTCACTTGCATTACCTCAAGAATCTTCTTGATCTCATCAATGAAATTATGTGGGTCCTCACCAACCTTCGACCCTAGAAACTCTGGCTGATTCATACAAACAAAATCTCAAACCCTGGATGCAGCTGATCCACCAGTGGGGTTCGAAGGAACTTGGGCCTACTGGTTGGGCTGGTTGGCTACGGTCTGAGCCAACAACTGGATCACACTCTGCATTTTGTAAACTCATGGTCAGGGACTGGAGGAACTGCATTAGCATTGCGTGTGTTAGCTCTGCGAGGATGCATGATCTGAAATGTATAACGACTGATTAGAAGGGAGAAGTTGAATCACACTTCATCGCATGATAAATATAGCAAACTAGGTGAAGTTTTTCTTAGAACACCCTGTAGCCTTCCCCTCATAGGTGTGGCACGCTTCACACACATGAAAGAGACTCTACTTAGTGTGGATTTCAGACACCCTAGGAATCTTGAACTTGATGCTTTGATACTAAGTTTGTCACACCTCGAAGCTAGCCCCTAGACGTAACACGGGACCTAGGGTCACAAGTAACCCCAAGCTAACCTTGAATCTGGAATATCACAAGCATACTGAAATAACTGTAACCAAGCGGAAGAATAACTGAAAAATGAATATATAATCTAAAGTAATTCAACAGAGAATATCTCAAAGAAATAACCGAGTTCAAAGTAGAACAACCCAAATCAACTAAGTTTGACTCTATGCCTGAAAGATTCTAATACTGATGAGTTGTTGGGACAATTCCCCAACTAACTCTAAAATGCTGAAACTAATAACGAACCAACTAAATGAAAAAAACATAAAGAAACGTCCTCGTATGATGAGGACTCACTCCCTACTATCGTTGATGTGGCGTCGGTATGATCTAATCATATGTCTGAACTTGAGCCTGCATCATAATAGGATGCAACATAGAGTATGCATCCGCACTTCGGATGTACTGAGCATGAGGGATATGCAAAGCTGATTGAATATATAAACATGCTAAAAATACTACTCAAGTATGTAAACTGAAGAGAACTAAAGTACATAGGCCCAAGATACAATAATGCATAAAAACTAGAATGCATGAGTAACCTGGAAGCATGCTAAAAACTGAGAATAAATACAACTACGAGCCTGAAGTGAAGTACCTTACTAAAGCTAATACTGTGGAGATGTGAGCTAAACGTGGAGTCCGGTGTATACGCCCCATCGAGAGGACCTATTATACCTTACTAGGTTATAACGATATGATTGTGGCGTGATCACTAAAACTTATGCCCAATAGAGGGGACTTATAAACCAATGATGGAATCTGAGACTTGAGGGTACGCTAAACCATAGTTCAACTCGGTGCTAAACACTACTCCCAAACTGAACACTAGTAGCTCATTTTAAACTATGGTCCTGAATTCATGAGACATAACTAAATTGGTCTAAAAACAATTTCTGTGAAAAGCTGTGGATAGAAAATTGACTAAATTTTTTCTTAAAACTAAATGCTACACTTTGAGCTAAATTCTGGAGAAGAGCTAATTCATGTGAAAATACTACAATTACAGGGTGAGTTCTTTTCCTTTCAAATCTCCATAAGAATTCATGCCAACTCATTTAAATAAGTATAGAATCGACTAGTAATCAAAAGAATCAGTTTTATAGAGAATCTGCTTAGTTGGGCAAGAACCCTAGATTCATAAAACCATAATAATCGAAAGAAAGGTCTGATGTTTTGGACATAAAGGCGAACAAAACCCTTACTGAATACCCACATACCTGGTGGATGAAAATCCCTGCAAGAAATCTAAAGTTGACGTTTGGAGGAGAGAACTCTAGGCCTGGAAATTGGAGAAGACACTCATTTTCTACTTGGAACCGACTTGAGAGGAAACTTATATGTTTAAGGTAGTTTTTGACTAATTAGTTAGTCTTAGACGAAGTGTAACGAAGTATTTTAAGTACCAAATTCATAGAGGGAAAGACCAACACGACCCTGACTTAAAACTTATGAGGTGACTTAAAAGAGGGGCTTCATGGGTCGTTTAAAGCACCACGACCCATCTAGTGGGTCGTGATGTTTACCTGCCCGAAAAGCTTCACTAAAACTGTCACAACGTTTTACTTCGAGATCGAAATTAGGCAAACTTGGTGGCGTTGAAAAGAGAACTCAAAGGTATTTAATTTGATAGGTCATAGGCCACTTAATTCATTTTGTTCTGAGAGATATGATCGTTTGAAGTTGACACAAAATTTTAAAAAATGCAGGGTGACTTGTACCGACCCCTAAAAGGGCCATCGAAGTCACCACGGGCCGTTAAAGGCGCTGTCTAGATGACTCCTGCCCAAGAAGTCCTGGATGGTGGTTCACATTTCCCTTAATAGGTCGTGGACCCTAAACGTCTACGGTGCCATGAAGGGTCCATGGTCCATTTTCGGTTCGTAGACTTGCCCATTTGTCCTTTTTAGCCCTTTCTCGAAGTTCGAGGTATTATAGGGTTGATCCCATGAGGAATGAGGTCTAGACTTAGCCTAATTGATTGTTAGTTGTACTTTTGGTTGAGTTATTTTTGTAAAAGGGGGGGTTTTGTGAAATGAAATCTCTATTGGATGATTGTAGTAACACGTAATATAGTAAGCAGGAATGAATGTTTTGTAAAATCAATAGAAGATAAACCTAGGGTATTTGTTCCCCGCAAGTTCATAATGCAATAAACCTTATAGTAGTAACCTTGTCTAGTGTATAGCATGCAAAGTCAGTAAGTTAGGTATCTCCATAGTGGACGGTCGCCCAAATAAGTGAATTTTACCACGCAACTTCAGTAGGACTATGAGTGTATGTTTTAATAATCATTACCTTTGACCCCATATTAGCTATCTCCTAGTCTAGGTCAAGCTATAAGATGAGGGTTTAGTCCCCAAATCTCCGTTGTATAATCTCTTTTCTCATTCATTACTTCATTGGTCAGAAA
>JAJOOO010000289.1:0-12984 GCA_029582685.1 Solanum piurae | reverse complement strand
CAATTAAGAACATCCCAAAACCTTAATACATCTTCTCTCTCTCGCAATATGGGTAGGATTGGGTTTAGGATTCACTCTCTCGAGCTGAACCCAAATCATCTCAATACCTATAAATCATTAATCAATAAACTTAGTTCTAAAACCTCTCTCTCTCGAGCAAGCTAAGAACACAAGGATAAAACTGCATTTGCAACTACAATTCATAAATTAAACCACAATTACTTATTAAACCCACTTCAATATAGCATCTAAACTAGCAATTAACAATACCCATAAACTAATTCAACCAATAATCACATGATCACACCCCAAGAATTGAAATTTTAGCCAAACATCATAAAAAAGTAAAAACAATTACCAAATCGATTAGCCATCAACTGGGTAAGAGTAATTAAGCCTTTACAATGCTTCAATTTGCAAAAATTTCAAAACCCACTTGCAAAATCTCCAAATTGAGTCTCAAAACCTTCAAATCTACTCAGAAACCTAAGAGAAAACTGTTCTAGACTAAATTGATTACAAAATTCGATATTAAATTCACTGTTTAAAATCTAATTTATAGTCGCCAAAAATAAGCCACGAAGGGCCGATTGGTGAAGTAAGTCGGGCTCGCCGAACCACTTGGCGAACCGCCCATTGATCTCTTCCATCGCCTTTTTGCTTTGGCACTCAACATCCTCAAGTTCTATAACTTTGGGTGATCCCTCTTTGCATCGAGAAACTGCTTCGCGATTCACCGACTGGTCCTTTTCGTCGCCTACTTGGTTTCTTCCTTAAAGGCTTGGCACACTGGAACTTTAGGCGGTGAGATTAGCCACTCGGTGACATGCCACGTGCTCTTTGCGATCTTCAGGCTCGCCCTTCTTCATTTCTTCAGCTTGTTTTGTTCCTTTTTGCATGTTAGTGTCCTTGCTTTGCTCCTTAATTCATATACCTGAAAATCAAGGTATTTACATCAGTTTATAGCATAAATTAGGCATTTGAGAACACTAAACCTATCAAAACAAAGCCCTAAATGAGTCCAAATCTAAGACTCATCAACACCCTAACTTAAACTTTTGCTTGTCCTCAAGTAAAACTCAAGATCAGCAGTTCAACAGGATGTCTCAAATAGTGATGCATAAGACTCAATCATGAATATACACAACAAGTTCCAAACTACTCATGCAAAAATTAGTTGTGCACTCAAAAATTCAAATTGTGACTCACTATATTAAAGATGCTCAAGTTCACAATACTTGCTTCAAATGCAAGTTCAAGCTCAACAAAGGTACACAAATGACCTCACAACAAAGATGATTCCATATTTACACAATTTCTCAACAATTTTAAAGTTCCGGAATCACATACAACTCTCACACTCACAAATATGAACACATGCATGACTTCACCCATAGGTTTGCCCTTATTTTCCAATCAACATTTGTTTCAGCTCACTCAAGATCACAAAGGTGTTTTCATGTCTTGTAACGGAGCTGAGTGTTAAAGTATGGTCATTTAGGCTTAGTGGCTGCTACCTTAATGAAGTATGGTTTGGACATTACTTTCCTCTTTTTCTTTTAACAATTCCAACATTCTCATAATCCACCCCATTATTCAACTTCATATGAACTATCAGATACTTCATTTCTTTTGCAACTTCCACCACTTTATTTCACAACTTTTCTTTATTCTTTTTCTTTGTTTCTTTTCTCTTTTCTTTTCTCTTTTTTTTTTTACATGGAGGGGTTTCATCTCTTTCAAAATCATTACTCAAAGGGAGACTTCTCACACTTCTTAACTTCCCTTCTCTTTTCACCACACCCCCAACTTAGGATTTTGGCCTAAGTTGGCTATTCAAACAAACTATATTTCATGAAAGTTATGGGTGAATGGAATAAAGAGAGGTCACAATTGTTCAAGTTTCTTCCAAGAAAAAGGGTAAGGCTCAAAAGAGTTCAAACAAGGTTCACACATCTCACAAGGTAGGCCACAAAAGAGGTATATTGTCAAATTGGTTCACTCTTCAAAATTGTTGCCTAAGATCATTTCAAGTGCTTGCATCACTTAGTCAACCTGACCAACGGGGCAAATTCTAGGTGTCATCACACACAATATTCAAGGTAATCTCATTACACAAGGCATTGACACCAATATCAAACAAGACTCCACACTTTGTAGCTAGTGTGCAATGTTTATCACAAGAGACTCATTCGATAACCAACTAGTCACAACGAGATACTAAAAGTTCACACATTGTCTATACAACTTCATTTGGCTTCATCGTAGTCGCACATTCATTTTGTTCAATTAAGAGCAATATTCAATTCATCGATGTTGATCATAACCTATACTCAAATTTGCACAAGAATAACCACAATCACAAACAATAGGGTGGCAATTTTTTTTAAAAAGGTCAAAATCATTTCCATTCAAAACAAGGAGCCATAAGCTCAAACATCCACAAGGTTTAGATCCAAACAAAATCAAAACACAAGTATAGATCACAAAACCTAATTTATACAAATAAAAATGTAATCACAAGAGGTAGGTATAGAAATACCTCACCCCACCCACAAAAGAAAAGCAATTGTCCTAAAATGAAACTAAAAACAATAGAGAGAGAGGTAAAAATGATCATGTCTACTCAGTCACTCCATCTATCGGGGCATCAATGCCCGGTGCAACATCAACAGTAGCTCCACTGGAGCCTACCATGGAAGTCTCTCTCAATGAGGCCTGTCGGGCTGTCTCGATCATGGCACCCTCTAAGTCGGCCAGATCATCATACACAGCCGCATCTCGCTCCTCAAACTGCTCCTCATCGGTCTTAGCCTCAGACTCAGCAGCAATAACATCCTTCATAGTATCATCTCTGGTGGGAGCCAAAGGTACCTCAGCACAAGCTGGAATCTCAGTACTCGGATCATCGAGGATCTCAACTGATCCAAACAGCGAACTGAAGTCTGTGGACTTCAGATGGTCCACATCCTTCCTAAGCTCAGAAATATCGGCTTTCAAAGTCGTAACCTCAGTAGCCACCCTCTTTCCTCTTTCACAAATCTTTACTCTCGCTGTTAGAGCATCAATGGAAGTCCGGAGAGGTGTTAAAGTAGCTAAAATGGCTCGCTCAATCATCCAGGGCACGTCGACCTCTAGCCGGGAATCCCACACATCGACAAAATAGGCTAGTTCCCCCCATCTTGAGAAGCATGGCCTGAGTAATCGAAGTCCTCGAGGCAGTGGTACCTGAAGTAGCTCTAGAAGGCTGGGAGGCAGTGGTAGAACCTGTGGCCTGGGAAGAAGTGAAATTAGATGTACCTGAAGGCCCAGAGTCCAGAGTAGGCAAAAATGCCTCTGCAGGTATAAAATCAACATCAACCTCAAGGGATGTGTCCATCGGAGCCGCTCTCCTACTATCCTCCTCATCCCGTGTGTACTCTACCTTTATGCACCGGATGTCGGTAAAGGTTGTGAGTGTAACCTCAACATTCCTCTTCTCGTCAAGAAGAACTCCAGCCCACCGACATAACTCTGTAATAAGCACTGGGAATGGAAGGGATGTATGGCGCTGTTTGGCCCTCATGGCCATCTCCTACTCTATAATTAACCCCAGATTCAGCCGTTTCTTGGCGATGATAGATCTGAGACAGGCCGCTTTTGGGTCGCGGAGAATGGACTCGTTCTGTGATGGCATGATCGAGCTATTGATCAATTTGAACCAATACTAAGTTGTTATGTTTAACTCCTTCTTATCAATAGGGGCTCCGACCTTAATCCACCTCAGGGTGGTGTCAGAAATGAAGGGAGCTAGCCATCTCTTGAGGTCATCCAGAGTTTGCATCGTGATCATGCTCTCGTAGTCATGCTCAAAACATGTAGACCTGTCAAGTACAACATTAATATGATCGTTGTTGCATCCCACTTGCTTCCCCCAAACCATCACGGACTCCACCGGTCTGAAGGCACTTACCTTCTTCTTCCCTGGGGTACTAAGCCACCATATGCAGTGTAGAACTCTCTGACCCAGGTGCGAATGTATGGGCCACAGGGCCTGGTGAATATATCAGACATGTGGAATTGGAGTGTGTCCCGCACAAGAGGGTACATGTCAACCACACCATCCGTGGATAATCAATTCTCCTCTAGGATGGTCCTCCTTCCCTCGGCCTTTAACCGGTTGAGTAATGGGGGAGGAGGACCCTGAAATGGTGGTACTAAAACCACCATCTATGTTGGAGCTGGCACTGCATCTGCATCAGGAGGAATAGACTCTGGAATCCTAGACACATCTGGACGAGCCTTTGCACGAATCTCTGCTCGTCGGGTCTATAGTAATTGGTCATTCTCAGGCTCAGAAAATGATGCATCAGAATCAAAAGACTCCCCATCATTGTCGGAGTTGTGCTCCAGTCTCTCAACTACGGGTGCTTTGCCTTTGCCTTTGCCCCCCTTCGGAAGTGCTTTCTTGCCCTTTTTTGTGGAAGCAACTTCTCCCTCATTTATGATAATACCCCGTGCTCGTTTGCGGGGCGGCATGCCACTTTCATCCAAATAGGCCCTAGCCATATCTATGAAACACATAAAAAAATGTTAGAAATAGTTAAAGAAAGTTGCAGAAATTAAGTTGAAGAAAGACTCACTGAACCAGTCGATGAGTCTCTTAGGCGAGCCAGCCGAAAGGACCAGCTTGAAAAAATTCAACAAATAAGGCATGGCGGTGATGTTCAGGGAATTTCGGTGAATCACCGACATCACTCGGCAAGCATAAACTAGCTCGTCGAATATTACGGGTGTGTTTTAGGGGTTAGGGGTGAAGAAAGGGTGATCAAAGGAACCTCTCGGCGAGCTCAGACTTCCCGCCAAAAGTTACAGACTCAACCAAGGAAAATCAAAAGTTACATTTAGTGAATGTAAACTTTCTCTCGAACAATTTACCCCGAATCAAATTGGTTTCTCTCAAACACCAATAAGCAACAATGAAGCACAACCTTCGCTTTAGTCCATTCACTCTCTCGAGCTGAATGTGTGGAAAAGGGTTTAGGATTCACTCTCTCGAGATGAACCCATGACAACCCAATACCCACAGGCCATCAATTCAGTAATTTTGGTTTTAAACCTCTCTCTCGAGCAAGACAAAAACACGAAGTTAAGATTGTATTTGCAACTACAACCCATTAATTTCAACCACAATTACTGAAGGAAATCACTTTTAAGCAGCAAATAAACTATCAATTAACAATACCCAACAGTTAAATCAACTCATAATCACATAATCACACTCCAAGAATTGGGGTTTTAGCTAGACATAGTTAAAAGGTAAAAATTGTTACCAAGTTGTGTTTCCATCAACTGGGTACGATTGATATTGTCTTTACAAAGGTCTAAGTTGAAGAATCGTCAACACCCACTTCAAATTTCTTAGAAATGGAAATCTTCAAATCTTCAAAGCTAAGGAAATATTGTCTCTCTATTCAGTTCTAAGCTCTCAAACTTCAAAAACTGAAAAATATTATGTTTCCACAAGATATCAGATACTAAGCTAAAAATTTAAACAAGTATTTATAGTTGTCAAAAAGTGTGATGCGGAGGTTCAGTCGGCGCAGTTAGTCGGGATCCCCGATCCAATCGGCGATCCGCCCTTTGGTAATTTTCATTGCAGTTTTTCCTTTGCCTTCAGCATCTTCAGGTTCTGTAACTTTGGGTGATATGGCACTGCATCGCGGAATTGTTTGGCGACTCGCCGACTGCTCTTTTCTCTCGCCGACTAAATTTTCTCCTTCAGGGCTTGGCACTTTGGAACATTAGGCGAGACCCTGGCCGTTCGGTGACTCGCCTAATGGGTTAGGCGATCCTCAGGCCTTCTTTCCTTCGTTCATTCAGCTGCCTTATTTCTTTTTGCTCAATAGTGTTCATGCTTTGTTGCTCGATCCAAATACCTGAAATTCAAGGATTTACATTAGTTATTGGTACAAAATATGCATTTGAGGACACTAAATCTATTAAAATAAAGCCCTAAATGAGTCCAAATTGTGGACTCATAAACACCCCCAACTTAAACTTTTGTTTGTCCTCAAGTAAAACTCAAGTTCGGCAGTTCAAAAAGGATGTCTGAAACAGTGCTACACAAGACTCAATCATGAATGAACACAAAAAGACTCAACTTTCTCATGCAAGGATTAAATGTGCATTCAAACTTTCAAGTTGTGACTCACCATTATCAAAGAATCTCAAGCTCACAATACTTTCTTCAAATGCAAGTTCAAGCTCAACAAAGGTAATCAAATGCCCTCACAGAAAGAATGATTCCATATTCACACACAATGGTTCACAATTTAAAGTTCTGGAATCAAATGCAACGCTCACACTTATAAAGATGAACCCAATGTATGATTTCACCCATAGGTTTGCCTTTATTTTCCAATCAACACTTGCTTCAGCTCACTCAAAATAAAAAAGGTCTTATCAAGGCTTGTAATGGGGTTGAGTGCAAAGGTATGGTCATTTAGGCTCAATGGCTATAGTCCTCATGAAATATGGTGTGAACAACACTTTGTTTCCTTTTCTTTATCATTTTCATTCGTGCTCACAAGTCATCCCATTATTCCTTTCCATGGACTGTTGGAAACCCCATTTTCTTTTCACTTTCACAACTTTATTCCACAATTTTTTTGTTCTTTTTCTTTTTCATTCTTTTCTTCTTTTTCTTTTTCTTTTTCTTTTATATGGAGGGGTTCCATTTTTCTCAAAACATGGGTAAAAGGGGACTTTCTTGCACTTCTTGATTTACCTTCTCTTTTCACCACACCCCCAACGTAGGCTTTTGGCTATTCAAACTAACCACAATTCATGAGGATTATGGGTAATGGCTAAAGAAAGGTTACAATTTCATCAAGTTTCTTCCAAGAAAAGGGATAAGGCTCAAAGGGTGTTCAAAAGAGGTTCACACACTCACAAGGTAGGCCACAAAAAGAGGTATAATGTCAAATTGGTTCACACTCTTTAAAGTTGCCTAAGATCATCTCAAGAGTTCACATCACTTAGTCAACCGGACCAACGGGACAAATTCTAGGTGTCATCACATATGGTTCACGGTAAGCTCATCACACAAGGCATTGACACCAAAGTCAAACAAGACTCCACACTTTCGCTAGTGTGCAATGTTCATCTCAAGAGACTCAATTCGATACTTGGCTAGTTACAATGAGATGCAAATAGTTAACATATTGTCTATGCAACTTCATTTGACCTCATCGTAGCCGCACATTCATTTTAGTTTAATTATGAGCACTATTCAAGTCACCGGTATTCAATAAAACCGATACTCAAATTTGCAAAAGAATAGCCATATTCAACACAGACAAGAGGTGGAATTTTTTTTGGAAGGGTTAAAAATCATTCACAAATTTAAAACAAGGAGCCACAAGCTCAAACATCCACAAGATGCAGTGTATAAAACACAATTTTAGCTCAAAACCCAATATATAACCAAAACCAATATTCACAAAAGATCACACAAAGGTGGACCTCACCCCACCACAAATAAAGTCATTTGTCCTCAAATGCAAACAAAAATATCCAAAAGTCAAAATAAAGTAAGACAGAGAAATAGGTAAAGAGGAATCATGTCTAATCAGTCACTCCATCTGTCTGGGCATCACTGCCTGGTGCATTAATCTGGACTTGGGTATCAATACCTGGAGTCACCTCAGAAGGAGCAGCTCCACTGGATCCACCCATGGATGCCACTGTCAGTGATGTCTCGATCACTGACTGCACAATGGTCTCCTCAAGATCCGACAAGTCTCCATATATGCTCTCCTCCCTGATCTCAATCAGCTCCTCATCGGTCTCGGTATCCGACTCCTCAATTACTGCCTCATCCCTATGCACATCTCCTGTGGTAGCCGGAGGAATCTCAGGAGCGTCCAAATCGTCTGCAGCCTCCAGTAATGAAGTGAAGTCTGTAGACTTTAGATAGTTTACATCCTTCCTCAGATCAGCTACTTCAGCTTTCAAAGTCATCACCTTGGAGGTCTCCCCTTGCCTACTCTCACAAGCCTCAACTCTCATGGTGAGAGTGTAAATAGAAGTCTTAAGGGGGGTCAGTGCAGCCAAACTAACGACCTCAATCATCTAGGGAGTATATCTCTCTAGTATGGTTGCCCTCACGTCAGCTGAATGGGCCAGATGCCCCATCTTCAGGATCATCGCCTGAGTAATCTTGGATGGTTGGGATGAGGTGGAGGTACCCGAAACCTATGAAGAAGTAGAAGAGGAAGAAGTACCTGAAGGCCCGGAGGTTGGAGTAGGCGAAGATGCCTTTGCAGGTATTGGATTTATATCCACCTCCAGAGATGTGTTCACCGGAGCTGCCCTCCTCCTATCATCCTCTTCTCTATTATACTCAGCCTCAATATGCCGGATTTCAGTGGAGGAGGATGGGGTAACATCAAAATCTCTAGCAGCATCCCAGGGTACTCCAGCACACCGCCACAACTCCGTGATCATGACCGGGAATGGCAAGGAGGTTTGTCTCTGCTTGGCCCTCATGGCCATCTCCTGCTCAATAATGAGTCCCAAGTCGATGCTCTTCCTAGAAATAATTGACCCAAGGTAGGCCGCCTTAGGATGACGAAGAACGAACTCATTTTGGGAAGGCATAATAGAGTTGCTGATGAATCCAAACAAGTGCAACTACACTTAAGTCCCTCTTCTCAATCGGGACTCCTCCCTCTATCCACCTCGGGGTGTTGTCTGAAATGAGTGGCGCCAGCCAACCCTTAAGCTCATCCAATGAAGATGTGGCAGTAGTCAGGTTGGGGTAGTCAAAATCATAGCCCCTGTCAATTACGGTGTTGATGTAATTACTATTGCATTCAACTTCCTTACCCCAAACCACAACCGACTTAACAGGTCTGAACTCGCTGGCCTTGTTCTTGCTTTTTGGAACTAGGTCACCATAAGATGTATAGAACTCTCGGGCCCATGAAGTAATATAGGGGCCTCGAGGATTGGGGAACTACTCAAATCTGTGGAAATGGAGGGTGTCTCTCATATTTGAGTACTTGCCCTCCAGGCCTTCTGTCGAGAGCAACTTCTCCTCGAGGATGGTTTGCAAACCATCACCTTTCAATCTGTTTAGAAACCTGGGGGAGGGATGACTGGTGGCACAGGAGCCACAGGAGGTGTCTGAGCTGGCACTGACTCTGCTGGTGTAGGAGCTGGAGGGGATCTGGTACGTCAGGGTGAGATCTAGCTCGGTTATAATCCCTCCGGGACTGCAAAGGCTGGTCGTCCTCAGGCTCAGATAAAGTAGCTTGGGAACCAGTACTAACCCTGTCAGATATGGGTCTCGTGCCCCTGTTCTGACCTCCAGTTGGAGGTTCTTGCCTTCCTCTTTTTGGAGGATGTGATCCCCATTTATTTATTGTGACACCCCGTACTTTTTTCCCTGGTGGCATGTCAATGTTAGTCCTGACCATGTCTGCAAAACATCGGGAAAAAGTTAGAAGTATTTTGATCAACATCACAGTAAAATAACTGCAGACAGACTCGTTGAACCGGTCGGCGAGTCACCGAATCACTTTGGGGAGCTTGATCGGGCACGCCAAATGATTGGCTCTAAAGTTTTGGCATGTCGGTGATGGGACGGCCGTGTAGCGAATTGCCGATAGCTTTCTGTGAGCAAGGATTAGCCCGCCAAAAGTTACAGTGCAAAAAACGTCCAGGGGTGCAGACAAAGGGCGAACAAGAAGAATTTCGGCGAGTCGCCGAGTTCCTTCGGTGACCTCAATCTTCTCACCGAAAGTTACAGAACAAAACTACTCATTTATCATGAAATTAATGGTGAGATGTGGACTTTCGGCGAACCGCCGAGTGGCTCGGCGAACCGCCGAGTGGTTCGGCGAGCTCGACTCAGCTTTCCAAACGACCCAACGTGTCTAGTTTCAACCTAACTTCTCAAAGTCGACCCCGCAACCCCTGAAAACAAAATCAAAGCATGCACAACTCAAATTAAAACAAGACCCATAACACCCATTACCCCGGGATACTCAGACTTCTCCCGGTTTTGCCAAAGTTGGCCATTTGATGACTTTTACCCTTAAGAAGGACGTCACCTGCTCAATCATTGGGAAAATTCCATCGTTTTGCAAAAATACGGGCTACTCAGACTTCACCCAACCAAATTAAACAACATGCAAGAACAACCCCACAAAATTTAATTCATTTTAGAGCATAAGAATACGGGAATTTAACAATCAAAACATTACATAATAGGTATTCCAACATTCTAATACTATCAAAGAGGCCCAACACACGACAACAAGATAATATTGTTGCAAATGTGTACAACTTCAACAAAAATGAACTCGGGGTTCAGAAAACCAACCTTTTATGTCGATTAAGATGAGATTGAAATGCTAGGCGGCAATGTAATCCAAATCTGAGCACAGATCAATGACTAAAATACTTCTAGTATTGCGAAAATATATAAACTAAGGTGCAGGTGTGAATTTGTGAAGATTTAAAGTGAGGCAAAGTGAAGAGTTCGGAATTTTAAACCTTTGGCCTTTTAAAAACCACCCAGTTCTCTCCCTTTCGACGACATTAGTTGTGCTCGCCGACCCACTCGGTGACACACAGAGTGGTCACTTACCTCGCCAAATTTTACAGGACCCTCAGTTGATTTAGGGGTCCGAACGGCGGAATAGATCGTGATTGCCGACCTGGTTGACGACTCATCAATAATTTCCTGGGCTAACCGAGATATACAAACTCTAATGTAAAATTGTCTTGAGTCTAACGGCGGTTTGGGTCGGGGTCGCCGACCTCTTCGACGATGCGCGGAGTGGACCATTTGCTCGCCAACCTGCACTTTTCAAACACTTTCCACACTTTAACCTGTACAATAAACACATCATTATTTACCAAAACAAAAAATAAAGCAATAAAGGGTCTTGGGTTGCCTCCCAAGAAGCACCTTAGTTAACGTCGTGGCACAACGCAAGTCCACCTTCAAACCTCATTCTTGGGGTTGACCATAGTGTCACTGGGCAAGCCCTCTTGTTGTCTCGGGTTCAAATGAGACAACATATGACCCATTTGGGTCTCCAACTGCTTGATCGACACTGAATGGGAGGTGACGGTCTGGCTAAGGGTCGACACATCTTCTTTCGTCTCTTTCAAAATCTTTTCCGACCCCTCAATTTTGTTAAGGATTGAGAAAGCATATCCTCAGACCGACCACCTTCCTAATCCTTTGAATTTTGGTGCTCGTGGGGAGGCACATACCTATCCTTCTCCCCATCCTTCCAATTTGGATTATGGTCCCTCCATTCACGATCTCGATCTTTCCAACCTTCATTCCTATTCCAACCTTGGTTACCACCCTGCCTTGGGTAGTTTGAATGATAACCACCGCCTTGGTTGGCTAGGAAATCGACCTCTTTATTATACAAGGCCTCAAACTTGGACTCATCCGGATTAGCACACCTGACACCCACGACATTGACACTTCGAGCACCAGCTCCCATGACATTTTTAGACAAAATGTCAAGTTGGGTCATGATCTTGGCCATGTTCTGGTCCCTCTCTTGGTCCTTCTCCATCTGTTCCTTCGTCAACTTGAATGTGATAGGGGAGACCTGGTCTTCACGGGTGTACCACGCCCTATTTATGGTAGTCATGCCATCCAAGAGCTGAGCCGCTATCACATAAGGTTGGTGCATCAAACCTCTCGGAGAAAGTTGGTCAGCAACACCCTTATTTACTGAGTCGAGGCTCCGGTAAAAATATTGTAGCAACACGTTATCAGGCAAGCCATGGGTTGGGTATTGAAGCACCAACTTTTTGAATCGCTGCCAAGTTTCATGAATTGGCTCGCCTTCTAGACGCTTGAAGCTCTGAATGTTGTCCCGAAGAGTCATCATTTTCGATGGAGGGAAAAATTACACTTGAAATGCGGTAACCTACTCCTCCCACGAAGTGATTGATTAACGTGGCAATTCAGCCAGCCACTTTCACGCTTCTCCCATGAAAGAGAACGGGAACAACCTCAATCGGACCGATTCTTGGGAGATATTCTTGAAGGAGAATGGTCCGCATATATCCACAAAATTTCTAATATGCTCATGAGGGTCCTCATGAGCCAAACCACTGAAAAACCCCTTTAGTTGCAAGAGTTGCAACATAGTACTCGTGATGTGGAACACCGCATTCCCTTCGGCCAGAGGCAAGTGAATGGCACCAATACCTCCCATAAGATGGGGGTCATTAGCATGAGGCTCGTTGATGTCAATGAGATTTCCGGTATCATCTTGATGGCCTACTTGGCTGCCATTGCTGCCATTCACACTCATACTTCCTGATTTAACACACAAACAAGCAAAACAAAACTAAAAATTAAGTAAGTATCACTATAACTAACAAGAACAAAATTCAACTTAACTAAAAATTCTCAAGTAACACCACTCCCCGGCAGTGGCGCCATTTTGATTTCACGTATCAGGACATTTCATCCAATACTAAGTGCCAATGATCGTGAGTAGTAATATAGCCCAACAAAGGGTTGGGATCGTTCCCACAGGGAGTGGTTTTGAGAATCAATAGCGAAGTGCGAATATGTTCAAGTCAATCATAACTAAAAATATTTACAAATAAAAGAATAATGAAAGTTTGGGTGACACAAGTGTCAAATATCAGGGGGGTTTTGTTTGTATTATCAACTAAAACAACAAATAACACGAAAATACGAATATAGAGACGGGATTCTTAGGATGTGATTGGATTATGGGCTAAGGTAAACAACCTGGTAATTGCAATTAATACTAAACAACTGCAAATCGGTGAATAAGCTAGACTTTAGTGGGGGTAAACTGTCACGACCCGGGAGCACCCCCTAGTCGTAACCGGCGTACTCGACCTCGAAGAGGTCTAATACAAGCCTCTTAGCATTCATTCATCGCATAGACACTAAAACCATAAGGAATTTAAAACTTTCTT